>WOGN01001085.1:0-20550 GCA_015342105.1 Leptinotarsa texana | reverse complement strand
TGAGTGTATAAGTAGAAATAAATGACCTGTCAAAGTGAAAATAGGAGGAATGAGGAATCTAAATTATTTCCTCATTGTGTAAAATTTTTGTGCAGTGTAAATTTTTTGTTTTGTCCTATATACACCTGTTTCTTTGTGGATTTTACAAGTATAAGTTATAATATACAATTATATTTTTAAAATATTTTTATGTGTGAAAATGTGATGATTCAGTTTTCAATCTGAATACATGACTCTATAGTATTTAAGTGACGTGTCAAATGTACACCATTGTATCAAATATTGGTAAATAAATATTCTATTCTTCTATTCTATTCTGTTTGTCCAAGCCACTGCGTCGCTGTGTAGTATCACTTCAAAAATATCCTGAGCAAAATGTAAAATTATTGTCCAAAGCGCTGAAATAGGCTCAGTGGCATACCTAAAAGGTTAGGAATAAGACATCTGCCTCATCAGCACCTTTTTGGCTAGCAGTAGGTACTTACTTACTGTTGATTGATAAGTACTTACTTTTAATATTTCAATTACTTACTTCAGGCGTGTTATCAAATTCAAATGAAGTCTTTGACATTGTAACGAAAATAACAAATCCTTGAAAAAATATTTTTCTCCGTTAACTAACTGTCGAATCTCACAAAATAATTTATGCATTTTTCCGTCCATAAAACAGTAATTCACAAATATCTTAATCAATTTCAGCACATAAACTATGAACCATCCGTTTATTTTGTTGTGTTTCTTACTACATCAGAATGTACCTACATAATTCTATATGTAGGTATTTATGGTCCAATTGAAATAATAATTATTCAATGAAAAGAATTGAAAATCCAAACTATTCCTCTTATTGATAAATTGGTTAAGGCTTTTGCGGCCAAGATTTTCAGTGTTACGATCTTCGTTCGAGTTTGAAGGCCGTCGTGATTTAGAACTGTATCCTAACGTTTCGCCAGCACAAGTGTCTGGCTTTTTCAGAGGTCAATTCATCCTGATGGTTCACCGGTGAACCAACTTGGTTGGTGAAACACGTGTCGAGAAGAGTGTTGCAGTTCTGGTGTTTAGGAATAGTGTTTTTTGTGGATTAATTTCATGTCAGAGATTATAATTACACCTTTTATACTGGATGTTTTTCAAACATTCGATAACTGACCCTAATCGTTGTTATTTACTAATATACTAATAGATTCATTATTCTTTATAAATTGTTGAATTTAAAAATCACATATTAGTCACATGACCAATACTTGAATATCTACTTATAAAAAGTCATCAACTTTGGTATCATCAGTCATCAAATAATCATACCCATTCGTATATTGAAAAAAAAGCTATTTCAAAGCAATGCCTGCTGATTTGGTCAATCACCTATTCCCTATCGGGGTAAAGTGGCTTTTGGTCATTGTACTCACTGAACACACCTGCAGTCTGGTGAGGAAGTTGTGAATTAACATAAACAGAAAGGCATCAGCGTTGTTGAATACTGTGTGATTTGTTAGTAAAATTTTACAATTTTCCCAATTTGTAACTATACTTACTTCTTTGGTAATTTAGGTTTTCATCACCGTACTAATAAGGTCAGGGTTGCCAAATCATAATTATCTTTGACCGTAGATTTTGTGCCAGAAAAGTAGTAAATTGATACAAAAAACATTAGAAAATATATTTCATAGATACATTCTACATGCATGGTAATATTTTCTATTTACGAATATACAATAATCATTATGGAAGGTAAATTGAGTTTCAAACAATAGAATAGAAGTTCGAGAAAAAACCAGATCTACTAAAAAAACAGTATACTTGGCAGTACAGAACAAGACGCTCCTCTCGTGCGATTTCTTCTTCAACTGTAGTGGATTGATTCGTAATATTCCGTAATCTAATTACATCATGACTTCGTGTGAAAGTTCGGCAGTGTATATAATACTGTGATGGATACTGCTGAATTTGCTTCTTTTTTTATATAACAATTATTCATGCGCCTCATGTCATAACCTCATGACGCTTATCATGACAACTATCATAATCTAACAAACCGAAGTCGTGAATTTGTTTATTCTTTGATAAATTTCTGATATTTCGAATGTTTTAATAGTGATTCTGCTTTCCTGAGCGGAGACAAATCCACACAATTAAAAATGATGAAAATAGGTTATAACTAGTGTAACTGATACGATTCTGCGACCTTGTTTTGTACAGGCTGTTTTTTTTCAGCTGATCCTACTATTACTACACAAGATCGTTGTGTTGTTTACTGAACTAGAGTAATCTCTTTTCAGATCAAGAATATCAGTGGCTGTTTCTAATATATTCGCCAAAAACTAGACTTGCCGAATTTCGTTTTTTGGCTCTACCCCTCAATTTCTAATGATATAAAAAAGGCGGGCGAACTTTCAATACTTTTTTAAAGTTCACTGACGAACATTTCACCTCAGGGCGGCCGCTTTCCCCCGTCTCCCCTATGCAAATCAGGGCTAAGCATGGGTCCTTGCGGAACACCATTCCAAACTCGAGACGTCCATCGCATCTCTCTAACCGTTCCACGCCATTCGTACGCCCGTAATCGCCTTTAAAAATCAATAACCGACAATCTTAATTCAAATTACACAAGCGGCTCCTTATACTCCTCGATCGGGAAATCAAAGTGGTCTGTAACGCAGGACCACAGCATCGCAAAGCAACTGCGTCTGCATCGGATCTAGCGGCCGAGTGGGGATCAGGGGACAGCGAGAAGCGCCTCCCCCGAACGTGGGGGCGTTATTGATACATGTTACGCCTAAGAGACGGCAGCGTAGCCTGGCGGCCGAGCGGGTAACTAGCCGGAGAAAAACATCCGAGACGAAATTGAAAAAATTGCTCATTTCCTCTATTAGCGGCATATATCGTAGTGATCTGTGGGTTTCAGTGATCGCTTTTTGAGGAGGTTGGCGATAATGTGACAAGTATGGGAAAATTCTTCACTTCTGGAAGGAGAAACGCGTGTGGAAATGGTGACTTATTATCTATGAGTGACAATTAACGATTCATTCACCTCAATATTATGTGATTGAATATGTTTACAGATTTGTATTCTTTCATATTCAAATAATACAAGGTATTGAAAAATTTCAAATTTTGGTGGCAGCGGTGGGATAAATATGAAAATGAAACAACCGAAGAAGATTTAATAACAAAGGGTTTTCATTTGACAGAATAGGATGCCAACAGACACAAGCCCAAGAGAGAACCCACAAAATGATATCGTATATACTGATTGTAGGGTTCTAGGGAAAAAATAAAATACTATACCTATATGTATAAGTGGTGACGGTCATTCAAAACTACAAACTTTCAAAAGACAAATTTTTTATTTTGATAAGTTTTCTACATTATGGAAAGTGTGCAGAAATTGTATCAATAATGATAGGAAAAAAATGGTGAATGAGGTTGATCTGAACATTTCTGAAATTATATGAGTAATTGAAAAACAGTGTTGATGAAATGTAAGATATATATGACTTATCTCCACAGCAAACTTTGAATAAAATATCAAAATGATTATTTTTTCTTGATTCAATAGAAATCTCCGAGGCAGATATAATGTAGGCTGCAGAAATATCAAAAACAATGAACTTATGGTACTTTAGGGACTGTTCAGGTTCCTAGCTTTTTGATGAAGGATTACATCTTTGTTTTTCTTCAACATTTGAAGCATGTCTTCATTTTGATTCCGATTACTGGAATAGAGCACGTGCTTGTATATAATTTTGGATGAATATCAAATCTACATAATTTTTTTATACTCTTTGAGATTATAATTTTCTTTAAAACTCAGAGAATATTCTCATGCTTCTGTTCTTAATTCCAGTATGTTTGTAAAGCATTCAAAGGAAGAAGTCAACTTGATTTGATAACTTGGATATACAAAAAGCATTTGATTAAATTGACATGACTATTCTTTTAAAAAAACTGTTCAATATTGGTGTATTAGTGAAGCTGCTTGCTGATTTTCAAAGTTCTGATTTAATGGCATATATACATGAAAGGTAATTTTTGTACAATTTGTTGACTTATACATTGAATTTCAATCTATTTTTGGACCTGAGAAATTAGTGCAAGGAGAATTTTCAGTATATTTAGAGTTCAGGACTACAACTTTAAAGTCTCATCTGAAGGTTGACAAATTAGTTCGAAAATTAAATCCAAGTGAATTTTATTGTGACGAAAATCTTCATTTAAATTATGCCAAAATATAGCAGTAGCATCAGATATACATATATTTATGATATATATTCATTTAAGTAGTTTGAACCCTCATCTTAACGTTAATATTTTTTATATAAAAATATCATTTTACATTTTTCAAAAAAATCGCAAGTCTTTTTTAAATCAATACTTATTATAGTGATTACAATTATGATTTTCAATTACCTATATATTCCAAACATAGATTAAGTAGAAATTTTATTTGATTATACTACCTATACCTATATATAGCTACATATACATATAGCTATATATAGCTACAGGGTGATCAATTACTATACTGGTGATTAGTAAGGAGGTACCTTTTCATTACCATATCTACCTCCATGAATCTGGGTTAGGTATATTTTATTGATGAAATGAAGAAGACTAATATAATCCATGACCTATCCCAAGCGTAAAAATAAGGTTAAATTATATAGGAATAGAAAAGAAAAGAAAGGGGGTCAATGAAATTAATTATTGATATAATCTTGGGAAGGTAAGGTTTTGGCTTTCTAATTCTCCATCTTTATATGAAAAATGTGGGAATTTTCTCAATTTTATGTGATTTTTTTCGAAATGTTTGAGATTACAGCTTCCTTTAGAACTCAACAGAGAAAAATAATGAATTTTTAGAGAGAAAAATATCCTCATAACAAACTTCTATTTTTTATTTCAGTATGTTTGTGGAACATTTTGAGAAGGAAGTCAAGTGGATGTGATAACTTGAAGGAATATTGATTTCAGAACTTCTCATTGAATACGTCATAGAATTTTGTTACAGTTCTTCAATTATGTGTTTTGTCGGTCATAAGCATTTATAGTATTTGAAATTGAATATGTTAATTTTTTTACATTCTCTTGTGAGCTTACTTTATTTGTTGATGTTTATTTATATTTCCTCCCACACTTTGTTGAAAATTGACATTTTGTTTCATTTTCAGTATATTTATATTTATTTGATGTATCTATCAGTTCTGTTTATTGATTTTGTTGACTTATACAATTTGTTGATACCATTGTGCAAAATGCCACATTCACTTTTAATATTTCACAATACTTTTGCAAATTGTCATTGTTGCCAACTCTATCCTACAGAGAAAATTGTAGAGGACTATGAATATTAATATAAAAACGTAAAACACACAGCTTTTGCTCATTTTGTATTTTATGAACCAAACATGTGATAATCAAATTTTCAAACAAATAAATGAAATAAACTTGAATCGATAATAATATTTTACTATATATTGGGTTACCTACAATAATATTTTGTTCTTTACTCAACACTCTCTTATTTCTTGGTGCGGTTTTTAGAAAAATCTGATTATTCATTCTTCTTACCATAGTCGTTACTTTTTGATAGATTTCGCCATCAAGTAGTTACACAAAGTATAAAAATGAAACTTTGGATTATTAAAATAATTTTTTCGCAAAATTTGTGGAAACATTCCTCATAAGTTTAAGAGTTCTGTGAGATATTTCGGTAAGCGGTCCCTTTATCCAAGTTTCGATAGGTGTTGGACCACGAATGCTTTGTTTTTGGACTGTTATTCCAAGTAGTTGCCTAGCAGTGAATGCTGCAGTAAAAATATATGAAGCGAATATCGTTGTGTATAGTATTTTATGTCAATTTCATAGATTGCATATTGCTTACTTATATTCAGGTTTATTTTTGAATGACATTTGACAGCATTCTTGTTTTGCCTAGCATCACTGATGATACCCATGGTGGGCCGAAACTGTACTCCTTGATGTGGGATCATGAATGTTTCAACTCCCTAGTAACAAACAACAGAATAGCGGGTAGTGATTGATACTCAGTATGGAATTTTTTTTTTCATTAATTTTGGGACTTGCCATTTCACAATGAACACATACAGTGAGTAAGAGGAAAAAACGCAATTGAACAATAATATGGAATATTAAAAAAAAATCAAATAATTATCAATAATAATATTCAGTAGTTTATTCATAGTAGGCCAGTAAGTTTAACCTGATATTTGAAAGAATATGTGGATGAATCAAATAAATCAAGAACACTTTTCTTAGTTGCTAGCATAAGCATTCTGGAAATGGTTTTATTTGGTCCTTTTGGAGCTGTCTGACTTGTTCATTTACTCCAAGTCTCCAGAAAACACTACAGCCTCTTGGGCGTATTGCGTTTATTCTCCCATCTGCTCAAGACACCCATTTCATCAGTCTCGTTCCCTGTACTAGTTTGTACAGGTTCCGTATTGGATGTTCGTCATATTCTTCTGGACGTATTTCTGTACGTCCATATATTGCCTGTCTTCTGTGATTAAGTGCCTCACATTCGCATAAGATGTGTAGAGTTGTTTCTATCCCTTCGTTGCATAATCTGCAGCTGAGGTATCCGTTGTTCAGCTCCATTTTATTCAGGTGTCCTCTAAGCGAAATATGGAATATGGACACTAACAGAAAAAAAAAGGTGTGCATCTCGGGACGCCTGACAGAAGTGATAACTTAAACTAATCTGAATTGAACTATTTAATGTTGAAATTGTTCAACTTGAGGAAAGCTTAGGTTATTATTTGAATTTCATGTAAATCAATATGATAATGTAAGGAAAGATTATTTATTAATAAAATATTTAATTGATTATTTTGTGTATGTGCATATATTATAGCTACCATAAGCAGATTGTTACTTTTGTAGGATTAAATAATGATACTAATAATTCACATACACAAAATTAGTATCATCATTTTTAAGCCACGTTTAACATAATGGAAGAATAATACATGCTAGCTGGTTTTATTTTTATGATAATGTCCACAGCACATGTCTAACGCACACTAAACACTGATCATCTATTCGACGAGAGAGGAGGAGCCTGACTTTCGCTGAAGTATGTGTGAGAGAAAGGGACGCCAGACTAACATTGGCCGTTACGTTAAATGAAGCGGTTTACCCTCTCATAAGAAGTGATCACTTCAAAAAGTGAAGATTTGGAGGATTCAACTGGAAAGATAAAAAAAATAAATCTGTTGACATTCTAAGGTTGGTTATTATGCGAAAGAATCAAGAGAAACATTAGAAAAAACAGCATTTTACACCGAAGAGATAACAGTGAAATAGGAAAGTGAAATTGACTAATGGAATAATTGTCGAATAAAAGCCAATTCTTGTTTGAATAATTTACACACAGGTGTAAAATATAATTAAGGTATTAAGGTATAAAGGAAATCTTCTGGCTGGGCTTTTCATCGGTCACGTATATCGTGATGGCCTCCCCCCAAAATCGTCACACATTCACAAACCATCCTCGGGCCCGAATAAGGATTCCGATGCAAATATACCGCCTCGTCCATCCTCCGTTTACGACTTCCCTCCGTAAATTCCGTAAATATGACCATCGCATCCGACCTAGGATATTCGGCAATAGTGGCGATCGGAAGCGATTACTCCAAAATAACATTCGACGGCTGACCCACGGGTATCTGCGATCGACCATAAAAATATTAGCGGCAGAGATTCCGGGACGTTTATGGCCGTTGTTAATGTCGCGGAGGGCGATCTTTTACTCGCTAGATTGATCGTCTGTGTATACCTACACATACGTATGTTTACGCGAGAGGGAGATCTAGATGCATGTGCGTGGGTGCTGGTGGAGGACGAAGCCCGGGGGATGATTTATGTTCGTCACGTGCTGGGTGGGCCTTGTATCGTGAGCGGAGCATCTTTCAGACGAAGGTATTCTGCAAGGTACCCGCCAGGAGCCTATTTGTTACCGAAAGTATTGCCAAAGTATGATGTGTGTTTTAACCAAAAAATTTCACAACGATTATACAGTATGAAATGAACACTAATTACATGTATGATAACATCGCACTGTCTGTCTGTCTGTTAATCAGCTGTAGCCCCTATACGAATGACAACTCTCAGAAGTTGAGAAACTTGTACGAGCTAAGGACTAACGAGGTCTTACCTTTTAACGTGTGATTCCTAACACGGACTAGTCAAACAACGGCCATAAATAGCTAGAAATCAATAAAAATGAACATATTGCACATACTGTGTTCCAACAGTACAGTATCCTGTAAATATATTCGTGATGTACTGATTGGAATCTTTCGTGTAGTAATGAATGTTACAGGACTTTTATCCCAATACCAAACCGTTATTTTTAACACTTCAACACGTGTTTAGATCACCAAGTGATCATCTTCAAGATCACTTGGTGATAGAACAACACTGGGTTCCGGCCCGGAATCGCCTGGAAGTGGGCGAAATAATCTGAAAACTGTGGCCGTGTCTCAATCCGGCACACAGGACCCACTTCATGCAACGCAGGATCCACACCACTGTAACAAGTGTGGACATACTAGTGGATCCCAGCGGCGTTGCTGCGTCACAAGCAGACATGTGGAGTGAGAGACAGGCAGCATTGCGGAAAATTTTATGAAACATATGAGGGAGTCGGACTACACAAGAGAAGGGCTCACCCCGAAAAATACCACTACGAGTTGCAAGTGCGCATCCCTGAAGAAGAGTCGGTAGTGCTGAAACACCTGGCGGCTTCCACCCCGCCAGGCAGACCATTTATAGCATATATAGAGAATGCCACCAAATTGACGAAAAACCAAATACGCCACAAGCGCGGTAAACTACTGTACGCCACGCTTCTGGCGGAAGCTAGGGATGCAGCTAGGAGAAATTCTCTGAACGGTCCCCTAGCTGGGAATCGCAGCTTAGCCACCACGAGCAAGACCTCTACACCCACGACCAAGGCGGATACAATGCTGTCCTCGACAGCAACCATAAAGGCCAGTCCACCTACGGCTGATTTTGAAGCAGACCTAGAGAGTGGAACGGAACATCGTAACTGCTCTCAAACGGATAGTCCATCAAATCCGGACAGAATTGACGATGATGTCATGGCGTGTGCAGAGGAATTCGAGTTGGAAACAACTACCTACGCCACTCCAACAACTTCAATACTACTGGATGACACTGCGGCTAGTGATGGCTTACCCTTTCAGACGCCTGTCGCAGCTAGCGCTGTACTGGCTCCTTCGCCATTATTGGAAACATCGAAGAGGCCGGTGATATACACATCGCAGGTTGCCGGCCCTTCTAATATAGAGTTGGTGGGCACTTTGCCTCCCACATCAAACGGGAGGTCTTAATACGCTCCCCCCTGCAGACGAGAGCCCGAATCAAGAAAGCGACCTAGGTCAATCATTACCCCGTCGCCCCCCGAGGTATAGGAGGCCAGGAGGCCCCGAATAGAGAGGTCCCCCAGGCTCCCAGGGCCAAACCTGATCTGCCAGTAGAAAAGATAGACAAGTTAGGACATAAGGCCAAAACTTTACGGATAGTGGTCCACGCGCAGACAACTATAAAAAAGCGCAGGACCTCTACTCCAAGAACAAGAAAGCATCCAAGCAGGAAAAGCGCTCGACCAGGCGGAAGGAAGCTTATCCGAAGATAAGCGACGTGGAGAAACTCTTCGGCGGAATCCTGGAATCTGCATCCCCCTGGGACGACAAGGTGGTGACTGACCCCAAGCCACCTATTAGGTCCACTTATACCATTCGCCCCTGGGCTGGATGGTATAAGTGTAGACAGGGTGAGAAGGTCACCGAACAGGCTGCTGTCACTGCTCTACATCATAATATATATGAGGAATGTACAGCTGCCTGCCTTCAACAAAATGAGGACGATTCTGGTCTTCAAGAAGGGGAATCCTGCAGATCCCAGCAATTGGAGGCCTATAACGGTAGGTTCGGCTTTGCAAAGGCTTATGCACAGAGCATTGTCGAACGGTAAGGCACCACTCCGTAGTTAGGGCACTTACATACTAGGGAATTACGTGTCCGTATGGGGGTTAGGCAGGGCGATCCGCTCAGTCTCTTTCTTTTCAATGTGGTTCTGGACGAGCTCTTGGAGACATTAAACAACAGAGAGCATGGTGGAGCCCTCATTGCCGAGGGGGTGAGAGTGTCCGCCATGGCCTTTGCCGTCGACTTAGTCCTCATGCCTGCCTGGCCCAACATCCATCGAAATGCGTGTCGAAGTGTTAAAAATAACGGTTTGGTGATGGGATGGAACTGCAGTAATATTAATCTAAGCATGCTTATTAGCCAAAGTAGGCCATCCCTTCAGTAACCTAGGATTTGTTTGGCAACATACTTCGAAAGGTGGGCCAATCCTGTACACTGTTCTTCATCTCCCGAACACGCAAACTTGGTTGGTGAAAAGCGCGTCGAGAAGAGTGTTGTAGTTTTAGTGTTTGGGAACAGTACATGTTTTCGATTTACTCATAACCTTCAGGTCACTGTGGTCTGGAATGCATACCGGACAAATTCGTTAAGAATATATACATGTATATTAAAGAAGAAAGTAATACAAATCATGAAAATATGTAGCGAATCGATCCAATTTAATAATAACACTGGTGATCTTCAAACGTGACCCAACCTCTGACGGAAGCACCAAACTCTTACGAAGGTTGAAAATAGATGAACAGTTCAATCTATCAGACCACTATTATAATCGTCATTGTTTACTGTGGTTCTGGCGTTGAATCTGGTAATTATTACGCGTTGGTCAAAGACGAAACGGACTGGTTTAAGTTTCACGATACTCGTGTCACTAAGTGTTCTGGCGATGTCTTGGATTTATTGGAGCCACCCTACATTTTGTTTTATGAAAAAAGGACATTGGCAGATGTTGGTGCTGAAGGTTTTTACGGGTTTTCCTGCAGCTGAAAAAGTAAATGCGCCACTGGAATCAATGAAGTCGCCCCGGTGCGCCAATAAATTTTTGTTGTTTCATAATTTTATGATTTAAATATATACCGATGAAAGTATTTTTAGGCAGTTCACCAACTTGGGAATTTCTCGGTGAGAAAGTACTTCCATTTCGACTAGAATATTTTTATTGATTTAGGTGTCGGATTGGTTTCCATTAATAGCTCGATCCGTAAATAAACAGCTTTGATTCTCATCGAAAATACAGTTGCATACGTTCTTAGGTTTTCGACAGTTCTTAGGACTATACCTGTACCAGAACCTGAATATATTTTTGATACATCTGCTTCTAGTATTTTATCCTTCCGAAGTGTTTTATACTCTCTACTTCGGATTAGGATTATATAAAGATGGTAGTAGTACTGTGACTTTCAGTCTGCTTAAGCTCCTCATATGCTTTGTTCCAAGACCTGTTTACTTTGAAGCGTTCAGTCACCAGACGATTTCTTCATAGGTAATTATTAGTCTGACAGTCATCACATATAACCAATGACTTAGTTTGAGCCGTGAACATGGAGTTTTTTCCTCATATCCTTCAACGTGTTCATAAGGATAGTCTGCTTAATTTTCAAGTGAAATTTCCAGGTGATTTTTTCAATTGAGTGGGATTATCCAGATTCCTTTTCCTGGTGAGGAGGGTAACAGTTTTGCTGGAGTTTAAAGCTACCAACGATGAACATATTTCAACGTTCTCTGGAAGATATTTCAGGCTACCTTCTACGTGGTCCTTGTCAAGATGACAAAATCGTCTGCATAAGCTCCAGGTGCATCAAGCAAAATACCCGTCATGAATGATCATGAGGTTGTACACCTCCATGAAAATAACTCCTGGTGACCTAAAACATTGGATCTTAAGATTCGCAGATTCAGCAAGTTGCGATGCATTTTTTAGCCAAAGATGACCCAATAGATTCAGACTTGTCTAAATACATGTTTTTATTGTAGATATCTCAACAAATCATTGAGATTTTGTTAAATACCCAAGAAAATATAACTTTGCGTGTACTACGAAAACTTCACTGTGGCAATCACAAAAGAAAACCACAGAAAAAATATTGACACAACTCGTTTCAATTCTCGCTTATAAAACCTTATTCTTCATACAATCCTCGCCATTGATGGAATACTTCCAACTTCTAGCATACACACTCGACGTACTCACACACAACCATACAACCGAAATAATTCTTCGCATTCGAACGTTCGCCGACATTTCATTGATAAACCCTTGCCTGGCTCACTCTGTTATGGTAAATATATAAGAATGACAATATTATTATGGTAATTCTATTAAGTATGGCCTACAATGGTGCCACCTGTTGACAGCTATTGAGTACATTTCACGGACAACAACTTTATTTGATAACGAATGTCGACGAGACCGGCACAAAAGATGCTCGCAAATGTGGATGGATTGCTCTACGGCGATCTTTTTCGGGTTTGGATGCCGTTTTTCATTGATAAATGATAGGGAGATTCTTCATAAGTGAAGGGTTTTTTCGAGTCCATGGCAATATCGTACTTTTGGAAGGTGACGAACTTTTAATTTGTGTGTTCGATGTTTATCAACTGAATAATATCATCTATTTACTGTACAGGGGTTGTGAGATTTGTGAATTCACTTCAATTTTTTGCTAATTAGGGTTAATCTAATTGCAAATTTCTCATAAGTTTTCGGAAAACAGAGCCTTGTCCCTGTGAATAGTGCATGAATTTACATCAAATTTGACGAGCCGTCTCTGCAGCTGAGGTTAGACCACCCTGTCCCGGAGATGATGGTGAATAGTACAGATCTATTCAACAAAACTAAGGACTGGTTCAATAAAAATAAACTTGTACTAAACGAATCGAATACACATATTACTTTGTTTATAACAAACCATAGTCCGGTCAAATTTGATCAAGAAATAAGAGTAAAGCTACCTAAATTACCACCAAGCTGAAGATCAGTAAGATTGTTTAAAATATGATTGAAAATAAAATTTGGAAGTTCCCCATCTTTCCCCTGTATGGAAAAAAAATGATTCATGGTCAAAGGTCAAAAAAATGAGTTTTTCGCGATTTTCAGCAAAATGGTAAGTTTTATCATAAAAATACTTTTAACAAAAATTGTAGAACATAAAATTATCTACAAAAAATATATCAATACTTTTTTTCCCAGGAGTCGCTGTTAATGAGATATAACGAATCAAAAAGTTGTAAAAGTTGTAATCGTCATAATATGTATGAGTACGCCACGTATATACATCTCTGTAATATATGTTGAAATATTTTTCTATCGGTCATTGTAACTTACACATATAATATAAAATATACATAAGTTATAAATATAAGAATATCAGGTAAAATGAAACCCAGTCCCTTAATTGTAACCTTGAGACAACATATGTCCCCTGTTCAATTGTGTGCATGGCTAGGATCTTATACTTATATATTTGATGAAAATATGACAGTTCCAACCAGTCAACGAAAATTTCTTACGAATACTCACAAGTCTCGGTTTATTTCGATGGTGAAAGAAAAATTTACTGCTGAAAATATATTGCTAATAGTGATGCTGATGTATTGATTATTGCAATAGAGCAATTCAATTTTACAAATGCGCAACTGGAATCAATAAAGTCGCCCCGGAGCGCCAATTAATTTTTATTGTTGTTTCATAATTTCATAATTTGTATTTTGGAGGAGTCAAACAAACAAGAATAGAAGGTATATTTGACAAATACAACTATTGTTTTTGGTGAAGATGTAGAGTTACTCGTATTACTCACTGCTCGAACTCCAACTGAAAAAACTATTTTCTTCTTAAAACCAGAAAAAGTTCAACATCAATCGCAAATATATTCATTAAAAAGTTTATCTACTTTTGCAGTGTCAAAATCATGTACTATTATTACACGCAATAACTGGCTGTGATACGACATTTACATTTTACAGGAGGGGCGAAATAACGGTTTTCAAAATTGAAAAACAACAACAATGTGCTGAAGTTTTAAAAAATAGTAATTCAACTCGACAAGAAATTATCACTAATGGCATACGCTTTCTTCTTTCTTTGTACAGAGCTCCTAAAAAAAACTATCTGCTTAGATAAGTATAGACATGCATGTTTCGTTGAAAAAACCAAAAGTAAAAACAAGTACAATTACTTTGTCTTCCTTCAACGTCAGTTCCTGCTCATCAATATATTTTTCAGGTATATTACCAAGTTCAAGTGTGGCTTGGTTATCAGCTAGACTCTACAGACTGAGGTTGGAAGTTGGTTAACAATTCATCAGAACCAGTCCAAACTTAACTTCCACCTGCGCCGGAAAAACTGCTGAACACAATTTTTTGCAGCTGCAAAAATGGGTGCAGTGCTAAATGTGGTTTCAAAAAAGCCGGACTGTTTTGTTCTCTGGCATGTACACATTGTCAAGGCCGGTCGTGCTCTAATATTGAATCACCAACAGTGGAGGATCCGTTTGATTTCAACGAGGCGACGTGCGATATATCGCTATTAACGCAGTTTACATGTACTCAGGATGAAGATGAAGAAGAACAAGAAGAACAAGAAAAACAAGAACAAGAAGAACAAGACGAACAAGAACAAAAAGATCAAGAAGAAGAATTTGAAAGTTACGACTCGGATGATTAAATTTCACTACTTTTATTTTTTGAATCTCTGCTAATATCCATTATTTTGCAATAGTTTCAAATTAAACAGAATGACAACTGACCCGTGGAATAGGCCTACTGGGGAAACTACGTTTAAAAAAACACGGTAAGTACACTACCTCATAGGTGGCGTGGAAACGTGTATATATTATGACGATTACAACTTTTACAACTATTTGAATCGTTATATCTGAAAAACGAAGGCTCGTAAAAAAGTATTGATACATTTTTTGTAGATAATCTTATGGCCTACAATTTTTATTTGAAGTATTTTTATGATAAAAATTTCCGTTTTGCTGAAAAAATGACCTCGAATAATTTTTTTTCCATACTGGGGAACTTTCAAATTTCATTTTTAATCATATTTTCAAGAATATTACTGATTTTCAGCTTGGTGGGAATTTAGGTAGCTTCGAATGTCTAAATTGACCGGACTACCAAGACAACATTGATTATCCAGTAAGGGTGGACCTTCAAAACTCTTCTTTTGAACGGTTCCAAAACACATCGACGAGAACATGAATTGGTCTTATAATATTGATAACCTCGCAAACAAACTAAGTGGTATATCGTAAATATCTGAACGACTAGGCTACAAAAACAATATACACGGCTAACTTCGAATCAGTTGCACGATACGGATATATTTTTTGGGGTAGCAATCGAAATATAGAAAAAAATCTTCTTAGTTAAAAAATGAATAATAAGAGGAGTCAATAACTTGAATTTTAACAAAACTTGCAGAACAGTATTCAAATCCATCAATATAATAACAATCTACGCGATTTATATCTATAAATGCCTAATGTGCATTTATGAAAATTCATACCTCTTCACTGAGAATATACCTGGTCATAAGTATCCCATTAGAACAAATGAATATATGCATCTCCTTCATAGACTAACAGCAACTGAAAAAAGCGCCCACTATATGTCAATCAAGCTTTTCAACCATCTTCCTAACGGAATAAAAGGGACTGAGAAAATTGGAGTTTTCAAAAGAGAACTAAAAAAAATTCTCATAGACTCAGAGATCTATGATTTGAACGCATATCTCACTGGAACATTAATTTAAAAATATTTATAACAACAAAATCTGAACCTCCTTGTTTGACGCCATTTCATTCTATGTTACCACCTTTTGCAATAAAAGTTCATAACCTACTCTGAAACAAAACTGTTTTTTATTATTATTAAATGGACAGTGTACCTTCTCAATACACAGCAACCACCTTTCTGTAGTGATTCAAAAGAAGAAAATGTACGTGAATATTTTGGTCACTTTTGAATATATACAAAAGACATTGAAAATTATATCATCATTTACTACAAAAGTAGTAAGTAGTAAGTAGTAAGTAGATAGTAGTAAGTATAAGTATGTTGGTAAATGTTGAAAAAAAACATCTTTGGTCTCAGGAATACGTAAATCGATGTAAATTCATAATTTTCACTTTTCATGGTAAAAAAAACCACAGTGCCGCTTGGATTAATATGTTTTGAACATATATCATCTAAAATTATGACTTATTACACTTTGGATTCATTTCAATGCTTCATTTTATTATCAGTTTATTAAACACAATTTGGTTTTAATATAATTTGTTTCTTTTTGGAATCGTTTCATGTCATTGGAATATTTTGATTATATAATCATCTACTTTATCTTTATCACTTTCTCTACCTTTTATTCTTGCTAAAAAAATAACTTATATATAATATTTACAATTAAAGTGCAGAAAAACTGCGAATTTATGTCTATTACAAAACCCTATACCCGTCTTATGTAATGCAAATTTTCAATTCATAAAACCACCCCAAAGCGTATCCTGGAAAAGATTCGATAATCGGAATATATCCCAAAAAATCTCATATATGGATGTTCGTATGGCGGCAAAGCCAGATCATGATCATTACAGGGTGGTACATAAATTTGATCTAAATAGAAGTGAGACCTTCAACGCGTAATAGTTATTGTCTATTTAAGATTTCAAATATGCGGTAGTTTTTGGAAATCCCAGTTACTATTGACCCAATTAGAAGATGAACTTGGATTGTTTTGAGACGATAGAAACCAAACTGGCTTTGAAAAAGAGGGGGATTCTGAAATTGATAAGAATTTGTGCATGTTTTGTCTTGTTCAAGGATGAAAAAACAATCCTTTGTACCGATCTAGGTACGACACACAAAAGCATAATTCATTGAAACAAGAAGATTTAAACTAGTCATTAGGATCTAAGTGCAGCCAATCTATCTGAATTTGGGAGGCATTATCATGAAGGAAGCAATAATAATAATTATTGAGGGTAGAGCGATGATCTCCATTTAACTGATTTTTCGAAGATGATGCTTGATGATGGAAGAGTAACCAAAAAAAAAAAATAAATTTCAAAACAAGTTTTGCAGAATTTAAAATCAAGATTAGCATTTATATCTGCTCCTGGAATACTTTTTAGCCCGATCTCTACCCGAAGTTGCAGTCATGTTTCCATTTCTTAACAGTATGTGCAAGAACTGTGCCAATTCTTGAAGTTCTACTCGAAAAAGCAAAGCTAGTAGAACTAAATTGTAGATTGTCAGGGTTCGTGAAGACTTTTGTTTTCTCAACACTATAGTCTGTAAAGCTGACATTTCTGGTGGATTTATCCAGTTTCGTAGGGGACATTTTTTGTTATCACAAAGCGTTAGTGATATCTCCTCTAGGAACTTATGTATACAGTTTCAGTCACACGGTCAAGTTATGTGGTTTTTAGAGAGTCTACAAGAAGGTTCTAATCCAGAGAAAAAAGAATTGGCTTCCTCTTTCTTCCTATACATCATGTTCTTCGTTTTCTCAAAATTCTCTTGTAACCTAGCACCCATATCTCTCTGCTAGTCTTAGTGAGTCAGTTTACACTAACAAGAAAATATCTCCGGAACTTTTAGTGCTGCTTGGCTATCTGACTGAATATAGATCCTTGCGTCACGCATGCATTTCTAACTGAAAGATTGAGTGCATCTAAAGGGTTCAGGCCGATTAACCACCCATTATTACACCATACCACTCACTACGTTTCCACTCATTTGTGACACTTCGATACGTCTGTTAGGTAGCCTTCTATGCTCTCTTTTAACTTCATCTTGAAATCATGCAAACTGGCATAACGTTGGTGGAATTCAATATGAATTTCAATGAGATCACATTCATAATCTTCGTGTATCCAAACTGACTTCCTACTTTCATTTTAGCTGCCTGATGTTTCTCATTCTTACTTTTTTCAATAGACAAACGTGTAATGGTGAAAGGTTCAGAATTATCTTTGAACCAACTGGGGGTACGTAGAACTTGGTTTAATTTTCGATACTGAACGACAAACTTTTGGCACCAAAAAGCCCATATTAAAACCGCTTTACCTCCGTAGCTATTTAAAAATGAACCAAAAAATGGGGTTTATCAAAACAAGTTACTGTTGCTTTCGCCAGGTTGAGTATGCTGAAGTCGGAAACTGAGGGGTTCATCACAGTCTGCCAGGTTGGTGTCTTCAACGTCTCATTCGTGTGATGGGTATGGAGGTTTCCGATGGCAGGTATAGGACCTGCTGTCGACATGTCCAGTATATGTGACGTCAGCCTACATTCATCGACATAACTCTTAGTGTTTCATTACCACCTTTCGCATTTCTACAGAACCGAGGAGACACCGGTGTTAACTCATGCTCGGGGGATATTAAATCTGTTGTGGAGAAGGAGCAGTGACTAATTTATTGAATTTATTCGCAATCCTTACGATGTGTCATCAAAGTAAAACGATATTCGTCGTGAAATTTTCAGTTCCAGATGAGACGAATATCGTCCGAAGAGATATTTTTTGAATATCTCTTCTTTTATGAAAGATACTTTTGAATTTCAGGATAGTACTCTTTTGCGCCACTACGGTAAAAATACAGGGACAATAAATTCAGAATGATGTCATTAAATTGATGGATGTAGCCGTAACTACGTGGTAGGAGATCATGATGAAAAGAGAAATGAAAATTTCTATGTTTTTTACCACTTTTATTTGTAACTAACATTACTGCAGTTTCGTCATATATGGACATTTTCAAACTTAAACAATAAACTGAGTTTAGTTTATTGTTTGAGTTTGAAAATGTCTATATAGGACGAAGCTGCAATAAACTAAACTTGGACGAAACTGCAGTAACGTTAGTTACCAATAAAAGTGGTAAAAAACATAGAAATTTTCATTTCTCTTCTCATAATGATGTCATTTTTTGCTTATTGCTTTTCTGCACTCAGATGATAATTTTTTTTTGGTTCCATATTGATGTGATGTAACTCACCATCATCAAATCACATATTCACTCCTTTGTAAAATATGAGTTCTCCTCATGCATAGTTCTATATGTACTAGTTCTACCTTTTCAGTTCAATTTTCGATTGAAGTAAGATCCAGTTCTCAGATAGCACCATTATACTTTTCACTTAAGAGTGCGACCAGAAATTATTGATATTACTATGAATAGTGAACTCCTGATCATACAGCTTTAATATCAGAATGTTGACAACCAGCGACTAACAGTATCTTTCTTGAGACTAACTAGCCTGCAGCTGAGCGTTGAATGCATCCACTTAATCACTAGGGATACATTTTTGTTCTTCTGGTGATTTATTGTTGGATTCATGTCAAAAGTCCTCTTAATCAATGAAAGCATCGAACACCATTTAATTTTTTCATAAATGCGACATTGTAGAGCTCTAATTGTGGATTTGACCGATTGACAGGCAAATTGTTTTTGCCTGTCACCCAGACACCCAGTGCCTATCTTTTAAGATGAAGTTGTTTGTTTTCCAGCAAATGACCGACTTCAACGTTTCAAATCTTCGAGAAAATTCTATCTCGCTCTCTTCGGAATATTTTCTCCTATGTCCACTCTGTATTCCGCCTCGATAGTCTCCTAAAACACGAAGGTCGTGGAAGTAGAGAGAGAGTTGGATATTGGCGTTGGGTACGTGAGCGCCTTTCCAATCCGTTTCTTTCACTTCCACATTTCCTAGCCACTCCGATGTCGTATTACTTCTGTTTCCAGCTTACGGCGCTGAAATATTAAATATCCCAATCTCGATCCTGAACGCCAGACTCACGGACTAGGAAGGACGCTTTTACAAATACGATGCTGTCCTCCTCTCTTTTTCTCCTTCTTTTTTTTCGGGGGCTCCCTCTTCTTCGCGGAGCGTTCCATTTTAATCACCATTTTCGGGAAAGTATATAGTATTAGTTCCGCAAGTGGTGTGTGTAGAAAGCTTGGAAGTCATTGGCCCATATAAAACAAGAATTTATATGTGTGACATATGTTCGATCGGTTAATATAGATTCTAAATATATCTATTCATTTAGCATTGGTTAGATTGTCAAATTGCCCGTATAATGTTGTCTTTAAAAGCTTACCACTATTAGAAAAAGGATGAGTATACTTCATACAGGTTATTGTGTCTCACACCGGCTCACACTCGACCAAATAAACTTAGTTTTTTAACAAAGCCGATTAATTTGTATGGTGAGTGGTCTTTCAGGTCAGATGGTAAGCGTACGGCTTTGTCGAACTCTAAAAACCTGATTCGGTCTCTAGGCACAAAGTATGTGCTTTGATGTTTCATAATTTTCCAAACAGAGGGTAAACAAATCTAAAGAAATGAACTTTAAACGTTCAAGCCTGTCTCAGATATACCTACACAGTAGGTTGAATGGACTGACGCCTATCAGAAAACAACTACTCCTCTGGCTAATACCACGAAGGGCGTTGGATTATATCCGACAGGCGTCAGTGCAGGAATCTTCACGGAAAATTTCCTGCATATGCAATTGGCAATATTCGTAATATGCAGTTGGTTAATACCTCGTCCACTAGAT
>WOGN01001084.1:0-20557 GCA_015342105.1 Leptinotarsa texana | reverse complement strand
TTTTTGACTTTTATTCTAAATGGGGTATACGGAATGGATAACATATTTTCGACCCTTAACGAAAGATAACGAAATGAATAATGAGGTTGAATGTTTCAAAATATCGAATTTCTTAGCATCAAGTAGTTAATTTTAACGACTTTTCCTTTAAATGGCTTTGCTCTGTTGGCCTTAAGGTTATTTCTGAAATATGATAAGGTTCCCTTTTTATACGAAAACACATTTGTTTTGGTATCTAAAATTCACGAAAAATATAATATATCCACTTTATTACAGGAGAAACATTCGCAAACGTTTTCATTTTGAGCGCTCTGCCACCCTTGCTCTATTGTCGGTTCCGGTAGACTTATTCCTCTTTCTTTTTGCTTCGTCGCAACCGTCAATTCTAGCACAAGATGGCTTCTCTTGAACTCCGTGAGCTACGATATTGAAATGAAAAAGATTCGACGACTTTTCGTGTTTCGATTATGCTAAATATCGTATTATGCTAATTGAACTCCATAATCCTTCATTCTGGTTTATTTGCTTACTCAAAATGTTTTACAAGCCTATATTTCGAATCGTCGACATCAACCACCCACTTGATCTGCCTTAATTCTAAGAAAACTATGAGCTCGACAATGTCACCAACATAGTTCACCAACAATCATGGAGTATGTGAAGTTAGAACATTACATTACACCTGTCATCCAAAATCACAGTATTTTTATGTCAAAATACCAATATGTGACACGAGCAAACCGCAATATCCAGTTCGAAGACTGTCCATGTCCAGTATGAAACAAACACTTTAGCTACATCATCACCATTATACATTGCAAATAAAAAAATTGAATCATCAAAAGAGCACTTTATGATATATGAGAAAGCATATGGTTCAAGAAGATAATTTTTATATGTGATAGAGTGTTCAGGTTATGGTTCATTTGTATGCACTGGTTTCAAAATAGATTCAAAATCAGCATATACAACGAATGGAACGTTCAATTGTTTTTCAACATTTTCAAATTTCAAAATATTTTCAGGTACATATTTACCAAATTTGTTAATCCTGAAATTTGTGTCTGAGAAATCATGGACAGCACTGTACAATTTGTGATGTAGTTGTGTTTTGGCAACTCTGCCATCGAGTGGTAGATATTCAGTTTGCTAAACAATTTTTTCATTATTATTTTTTTCTTTTTACGTAGATATCTTCTGCCTTCCTATATATTTAGGTGAAGTCGAGTATCTCTTGATTTGGATTCATCTGGCTTCGATTTTTTTTATTTCTAAAGCTGAATAGTTCTGTCGAATACAGAGATCGTGTGACAAATGAATGTATCATAAATCAATTATTTACTTTTGTATACTTGTCGAATCCTCTGCGATACTTCCAATTATTTAGATAAGTTTTTTATCACACGGGTGCCATAACTATAAAAACAATATACTGAGCACACCTTTTTGAATTCATCAAATGACATTTCTGATAGAACATATTCGTAAAATATATGTATGAAAATAATTCCAAATGGCATAAATGGTACAATTTTCTCGTATCAGCCGCTTGTATTTCCGAAAAAAATTGACAAAGATAACCTGCATCTATATCTTCATGTCTGCACATGAAATATCATTTTTTTTATTTCGTGTTGGCCATAACAAGCAACGGTATCAAATTAAAACACCGAGTTTGGTTGAGCCCCATTGGAGAAAATGAAAATGGGTTTCTTCCAAAGGAAAATATCTGACCTCTTTGAATTGTGCTGAAACATCTTGCAACAGCTGACATTTGAGCTGATGCAATTACTGAATGCACGTAAATATTTATGAATGTAACACCATTTGGATTGAATTGAAGTGATAAGATGAAATTCGTTTTTCTGCAATCACTCGGTCCACATACGAGGTGAGTCTGAAAAGTATCCTGCGTTCAAATCTTTGCATCAGTGCTATTCTTCTTCATCCGGATCGTTGCATACTTCGCAGTAGTCCTCATTTGATTGCATCATATGCTCACAGCTGTGTTTCCATCATCAGTCCATGAAAACTAAGAGGAAACCTGGTATGGGGACACTGAAACAACTTGTTCCTTTGAGAAATACTATGATTCAGGAATTGGAAAAGTCTATGAAACTTACCTTAACGCTGAGGTAAGCTTCTCATTCTCCACAAATGCAATACTTCTCTCGACGCGTTTCACAAACCAAGTTGGTGCTTTAAGAGATGAAGAAAACCAACTCATTGCTCTGAAGCTCTCAATTTATATCTAACAGATCACACTTTTATTTTCACTTTCCAATACACATCAACGATTTCGACTGGAAATATGCGGAAAATATTCTTGTGAAAGTTTCCACAGATTTTAACAAAGTGTGATGCACGTTATTGACATCGGCTTGAAATTTGCAGGAAGTTTTTCACGTAAATTTTAAACGAGTAATTCATAGAAAAATACAATGCGCTTTTCGTCACTGCTTATAGTTCCCATTCAATACTTTGCTAGTTCCTGAACTTTCGAAAGCATTCAAAATTCTAGTGTCATGTACCGATGTCAACAATTTCGAAAATTCTTCTTTTATTATATGACCGTTCTCCAAAACGTGTTGAGCGACAATAGATTTTAATGGCCTTCGAAATTGGATATGTGATGCGTGTCTTTGAAGCAAGTTTTCATTTCTCTTTCAATCTGACCGATATATTGTTTGTCGCAATCGCTACAGATCATTCCATATATCCCGGACTTTTCATTTTCCAACTTCTTGTTTTTATCGGGTTAACTAACATTTGTTGAAGTGAGCAAGAGGTTTTGAATGCTATTTCCACGTTCACGAACCCTGAATTAAAATTCAAGCTATTCAAAAAAAGAAAAACAGGTAAGTATTTTTCGCAAATGACCCAACAAAACAGAGGCATTCGTTGCGAAGTGAAAATTTTTAAAAGATTTCAAATCGTCGTTGAAGTTTTCTGGCTCGTAGAATATTAATTCGTATAGACCTGTTGTTATTTCAACTCGACGATCATCAGCTATAATACAATTTATAAATTTATAGTTTGTTGAATACCTCTTGATGTAATTATTCAAAGAGGAACTTAAATCGTTTGAAATAGTTCATCCAAGAATTCATCTTGTTTCGTTTTTTTTAAATTTTGAAGCTCAATAGTTCTGTCGAATACAGACATCGTATGACAAATAAATGTATCATAAACTAATTATTTACTTTTATATATCTGTCCAATCCTTTGCGATACTTCCCAATATCAAGGTAAGTTTTTTATCACCAGGGTGCCATAACTATCAGAACAATATACTGAGCACAGCTTTTTGAATTTATTAAATGACATGTAAACCCTGAATTGAAATTCAAGCTATCGAAAAATGTCAATAAGTTGAAAGGAAAACAGATATTCATTGCAAATGACCTTACAAAACAGAGAAGGTCCCTACTAAAAGAGGTTTAAATTATCCTTGGCGTGAGGAACGTATGGAGTTTCGGAGGATAGATACATTTACACTAAACATGAGGGACGTAATACTCACCAGAATTCACGTGAAGACGATTTTGTCATGTACAGGTCTAACTGATTTTAACGTATCCATGAACAGTTTTTCTTTTTGGTACACATTTAATTATTATTGTCCGATAATAAGTAGAATACATTTATTGCGAAAACTTTCATCAATAGGAGCAACGATGTGATTTCTTTTTATCTTTTCTTCGTCAATTTTTCTTGTTTTTGTACCCAATCTATTTTTCATTATCATCAAAACCTTCAAATACTTCTATATTATTCACAACCTCCTCAATAATAGTTTTATAACTTAGTAAACCGATATGTTGGAATTTCTGGATTTGATGGATAATAACGAAGAAAGAAAAATTATAAACGTATTTCACCTAAATATTAGGAACTTAAAGAAAACTTCCATGAACTACGTATTTATATAGGAGATATTCGATTTACAAATGTAGATATAATTAGACGAACCAGGCGGGAACGAGCTCAAAACCCCATGCATTTTCTTATGGAGCTGAACTTTTGGAAATTTTTGGTTCAAACAGGAGTGGGAGAACCGTGTGACGTCATCGACGTAGGATGAAACGAGTATCGTAGCGATTCAAGCGAGGAACTCCGCCCCTTGGCCCCCTTGGTACTCCACCTCACCTATCAGTCCCCTTAGTGCTCACCCCTCGGCTCCCTTGGGACTCCGCATCACCGCTCAGGCCTCCTCGTCACGTGATTTTAATTAAAAAAGTTTATAGTTATGAGATTCGAACCTGGTTCGTCCGCGCGGTAGACATTGTCCTTAGCCTCTACACCAACGTAAGATATTGAAAGTAACTGCGAATGTTGGCTATTCATAGCGTTAGTTTTAACGGGACCCAAATTGTGTATGAGCGAGAGACGCGTGTGACGTAATCGAGGCAGAGAGAGATGGAGATGGTATCGAGGTTTTTACGTTCCTAGCGCAGCAGGTGTTGTCGGTTGTAAAATTTATCGTTGTTCATGGGGCAATATAGCGTTGCCGGTTTTGAAATCAACCGAGAACGACTCGATGAAAATTGAAACCGCAAAAATGATATATCGACGAAGAGAAAACAAAGATGATGCAACATGTCAGAAAGGAACTGAGCCACATCTTCGTTGATGATAATTAAATCTCAACGTGCAGTACTTTGAATGAAAGGGAAACGAATGCAGAATTCATCGACAGAGAAAAAAACAATGACGACGTAAAATGTCAGAAGGGCAATGAGCCGTATTTTTGTTACTGATGATTTGTCTCAACGTGCAGTACATCGAATGAAATGGAAAGGAATGCAGAATCCATCGACAGAGAAAAAACAAAGATGGCGCAACATGTCAGAAGTGCACTAACCTGCTTCTTCGTTAATAATATTTGGTTCATCATGTATGACACATCAAATGAAAGGGAAACGAATGCAAAATTCGCCGACAAAGAAAACACGAAGATGGCGCAAAATGTCAGAATTGCACGAACCCGCGTCTTCGTTAATAAAAGTCGCATCGTCACGTGCAGCACATCAAATGAAAGGAGATATTGTAATAGTTATCATAAAATATAATTTTAACCTATTTTACTGTACTAATGTTTCCCAAAGAAACAAACAACATGTATGTTTTTATACTTTAATATATTCGCACACCAGTCCTCAATAAAGCAGTTCTCTAGCAAATGTCGTATGATTAAAAACCTTTACACTAAGTGTTGTAAATAAATTAGTTTATGTAAAAGGTGAACTTCAACAAAATTCGAAGATATTGGAAGACGAAATTCTAGAAAATAAGGAAGGCTTGAAGAAAGAACTTTGTTGCGTAGCGAGTCTACTCGAAGAAAGGATTGGAACCATCGAGAGATAGACAAAATCAGGAAGAAAATGAACATGAAAGTGGAGGAAATCAGAGAGGAAATCGAAGATGAAATCCAGGCAGAAATGAAGAGGATGGAAAAAAATAGACGATGAAGTCAAAGGCAGAGTTGAGGCAGGAATCAGCAAGATGAAGAAAACGATTAGCAAGTTGCAATACCAAATCGTTAATTCCACCCACACCACAAAAACTGTTATCGAAAACTCAATTCCGGAACTAATTTCCAACATGGATGAACTTCAAAGGCAATGAAAGATGTCAAAGTCAGTTCTGAATCAGGAAATCTCTCCACGAAGCCGCCCCAGTTCGACGGAAAAACTTCTTGGACAAATTACCGCCAACAATTCGAAGCTGTGGCCAGAGCAAATGGATGGAATGCAGGAGAAAAGGCGGTAGAATTAACACTGGCGTTGCTTGAAGAAGCAAATAATATTTTTGCAAACCCTCACAGCCCAAAAACAGACAGATTATGTCCAACTTATAAAACATCTTTTTTTATGCACACCTAGGGCACGTTTACTATTAACAGCTGAAGAACCGCTGCCAGAAATCAGAAGAATCTCTACAGGAATTTGAAGCCGACATTGCTCGATTGGTTCGTCTGGCATATCCTGCTACACCGGAAAATATAATGGAGTGGTTAGCAGTTCAGGCATTCTTGGACGGACTTCGCAGCCAAGAAACGAGGCAAACCTTGACCCAACTCATTCCAGACATCTCGTGAATGCACTGGCAAGCGCTCTGGAGTTTGAGGCTGGAAAACAATCCTGCAAGAGTCAGAGCAAAGTTCGAGCTATCGAAGCCAGCTATTGGCCAGCTATCGAGCCAGCATCAGAAAGGTAAAAAAAGAGGTGTTGTCTGAGAGAAAACAAATAAGATGCTGGAAATGTGGAAAAATTGGGTATTTGAGAAGGACGATTGTCGACCTGTACCCAGCGAGCCCCCGTAAAAACGCATATATTGCCATTCTCCAACGACAAGACAAAGGCATTTTCGTAGACGGCTTCATCAACAACAAGCCTTGCACCATGCTCCTAGATACAGGTGCGACGAGATCCATTTTTAGGCCAAGTTTTTACAAAACACCGGCAATAATTGAACAGTCAAGTTGGAAGCTACGCACCGCAACATGGAAGCCAGCCACTGTACTTGGAGAACTACCAATTGAATTGGTGTTGGGCACTAAATTGAGCCATCGATCGTGCATTGGTGGTGGTCATCGAGGACGATGCGATTATTGAAATGGATATAATGAATTCAAAGGGTTCGAGTTCGTTCGGATTCCTGTCGGCGGAGAAGAGCTGGTGCTCCATAGAGGTGTGTAGTAACCATCTTCCACGATCGAGTGGAGTGTTACTTTCATCTAACTTCACAGTGCAGATATGGGGAGACCTGCAGGTATCGACACACGCCAAGGATGACATTTCGGGGCGAAACGTCTTTAATGTTATATCCGTCCATTGTTACTTGTCAAAACAGAGTGAATAAATGACAACTATTTTGACAGATTTAGCGTCAACAAAGTGGCCGTTATCAATTGCCAAAGCTCTGAAGTTAAAAAACCCTCTACTTCTCTATCTTCATACAAAAAATGTAGGTACCCTTTCATTTTGAACATATGTATTCCTATATTACCAATGTCAGTAAATGTTCTGTTTGTATTTTTCGATCATGTCTGAGTTCGAAATTCTCATTATTTATTCCATAATCATCATACGTGAGCTCCACTTTGAATTTGAGTTTCATATTATGATATCCTGGGAAGTATTTACGTGAACCAAGAAAGAATAACTAACGTTATATTCATCACAATACCAAGAAGATTGATAACAAAATATGTCATCATGGTATGTTGAATGCTAATAAACGAGAACTATGTTACACAAACAATTTGTCGGTTTTCATAGAAAGAGAGTTATTTCGAGGAAATGGGAACGGTCTCGTTAAAGGCACGCATCTAGACCAGAGACACTCAAATGAGCTGCAGATTCCTAGAATGAAATGTTCTCTAAAGCGAGCGAAATTGTAATAGTAGTGAGAGACAATTATGTAACTTTATGCGAATTACACACCTATTAAATGTTGCTTATAGTTGTGATTCGATGAGAATTCCAAGTGAACCATAAGCATTATACGGAACTAGATTCTAATTAAGGTCCCGAAGTTGAGTCTTGTTTACGAAAATAAAGAAATAAGAAGAAAAAACAATTATGTGATGAAAATATATGTTAATACTGATAGCTGTTGGAAAATGTAGATAATACGCAAATGAATTATTTTACTAAAAATTGTCCTTTGTTGAAATCTGTTTGTTGGGAAAACAAGGTATTTTATACATTATTGAACGAAAAATATGATAAACTTCCAGAGAAAGGAATGAAAACATAACAACAATAAAAATTTATATGTAGTGATGTTACAAAAAACGGTGCTGATGAGGTGATAAGACCAGTATCTTTCGCCAAAACTTGGAAGTTTCATGTAATTGATATTTAACATTATCATTCATTTATATCTAACATTGTGGGGATTTGATAGGAAAAAGTGCTTTTGGTATAATTCAATTTTGATTCGAAAGCATTTTTTTTTAACTTTATGATATGGATACAAGCGATAAATTCATATTCCTCAGGTTGGATACTTATAAATTGTTAATGAAATTTACACAATGGAATAATAAACTCATTGATTAGTGCGAAAGTGTCGTGTAGTGAAAAATCGATATCTTTCAGTGAGAATGACAGTGTCCACGTAACTGAAATGTTTTACCTTTCATTTGGTTTTTCCCAAAAAAATAGATGTCTCCGATCCGGATAAAATAATGTCGGATCAGACAATTCCGCTTTCTGCTTCGTTACGTTTATTGGGGGTTAAAATGGACACCAATATGTCTGAGCAAAATCATGTCATTGGAATTGCAAAGGCTGCTTCCCAAAAGTTTGGAACACTGTTCCGAAGCAACTTTTGTTACTTTATAAAGCTCATATCAGACCTTCTTTGGAGTATTGTTTTTATATATGAAGCTCCGCCCCTAAGCATACCCTGAAGCTGCTGGATTCCTCTCAGAAAAGAGCTATACTCCTGATAGCCGGATGGCGGATGATTGGCCTTGATGGTCTGAACCATCGAAGAAGGATTGGGGATTTGTCTCTCTTCTATAGATACTTTCACGGGAAGTGTTCAAACGACTTATCATATTTGATTCCACTGAGAGCTGTACATATCAGAAATACGCGAAGGACTGTAGCTGCTCATCATTTCATTCAACTGAGTACACCTCGAGCTTCACTGTTTGAGAACTCATTCATATGGAGAACTGCTTTTATATGGAATGAACTTTCTGAGAACGTTTTTCCTGAAGTACTCAATTACCAGGTTTTCAAATTCAACGTGAATCGCCATTTTCGCACACGCACCGCCCTTATAGCGCCTTAAGGATTTTTCTGCAGTGCTTATGTTTTGTACTTGAAATAATTATAATATCAGTGTTAACTAACATTTCATGCAACAATACCTATGATCTCTTGTGATTGATAGTCTTCAGTTCCGGTTTTTAGTCCGATGTTTTAGTTTTAGACCGATGGTAGAATATACAGGTTTCTACGAGGAAAATCCAAGACTTTTTATTCGTCTTAGATTTTATCTATGCTTCATTCATTCATCAAATGACTCTCCGCCAGGGAGATACATTAGTTTCAACTGTGTTCAATTATAACATTTGATCAGACGTATAATTTCATAATGAAGTATCATTCTGAGCATTTAACAACACAGTCGATGTGAATATCCCATTTCTGTTGAAGATCAACTTGTATTTTCAAGTTCATAATATTTGTTATAGAATTAGTAGTTACCGAATCTCCATCTACTGTTATATCTCAGAAATTATAGTTATGTCAGTATTTCGATTATGGATTATTTGTTCTCTAATGAGTTTAGATCATATCAAGACTCACAAATTCTCATCAATAATGCTACGTGATATTATTCAACGTGAAGCGAGCTGTGAATTCTTGAACGGTATCCAGCCTCGTGATATAAATAAAGGGTATTCAAGGACTACTTATTGCTTTTTGTAGACCACGAATTAACATGAATTATTATCAAGATTTGAGTTTCATTGATGGTCTCCATGGATCTAATGTACTTTTATGGATAGCTGGATCTAAAATGTCTTGAGTATTAAATTATTTCTGCTCTGATTGAAGGATCAAAAAACATGCTGTTCGTAAATTTAAGATATATATTGATTCAAATATTTTTTGTTATTTATTACTTCAATCTTATGCAGTGTTAGAGATTCACGTAATGATTCCAACACGTTATGATGTGAGAATTAATATAAATGTGTTTATTGAAAATCAGGTATTTTCAGGATACAATAATCGTCAAGAAAGGCATTCTCAGCTTTTTGCTTTTTCAATGATGTAGAAAACATTTATTAGAACACGGATTATGATTATGTACAGAGGTTTCGGTTGGAATTTTTTTCACGGGACTGTAACAAACATCATTCATCGAAATGATAGGAACGGTGAGATGAATGAATTCAACGAGTCTTCAATTTTTCAACTGCATCTTCGAAACATCAAGAGGATATTCTCCAATCGTTTGAATCGTTCAATAAACTTCAATACTATTCACCACTGATACAGACAAATCTGCTTCATCTCAACAACAGACATAGATTAAAGTAGCAATTGATTGAGTAGAAAGTATTTGAATGAATATGACTTGATTTTTTTATCAACACCAAACCATTATTTCAACACTTCAACCTTCGACACGTGTTTCGACGACCAAGTGATCATCTTTGAGAGGTATATCGAAGTTTCATCTTCCTCCTGAATATCAAAGTTTGATCTTCCTCTTGAAGATGATCACTTGGTCATCGAAACACATACCGAAGTGTTAAAATACTGGTTTGGTGTTGAAAAAACTCCAGTAATATTTAATGCTACACCAAAGGTTCCAAACAGTGCATCATTAATAGAAAGTATTTCAAAGTATGATAGATTTTTTTGGAGATACTTTGAACTTTTCAGCTCTTTCTTATCGAATATAGAGTTGGGAACTCTCAGGTAGAAAAATAATAAGAATTAATGGGAGGTTTTCACAAACATTTATTAATACCTTGTCTGTTTCTGTCACTTTATGAATGAAAAAAATTATTTTTTCCCACTAGACACAATTTTTTAACTTAGGAACGAAAGTCAACTATTTTGCTGATGAATATTTTTCGTTTTTATTCTTTTTTTCTATTCAATTTTGGTAGCTTCTGTCACCAGATGAAGATTTCTCCGCAACAAAATTTTAGGCAATTCTGAAAAAGCTGTATGTAGGGTTTGTGCTGATCGCACGAAATTCGGTCTTTTTGAAATTTGATCATTTGGTATACCTACTTATATTTTCTCACATTATGTGTTTTCACAACTGAATTTCAATAATAATTAAAATGATTCTTACTCACTATTCTCTCCTCGATAAATTGACAAAAAGTCTCCTGTTTGTTTTCGTTCTCTGAACTTCATCTTACTCTACGAGGATGGTATTGTTCTCTGTCCAAGAAAAAAAGAAAGTCCAAGGTTTCAAATATAAAGTATAAAAAGTAGAAAAAAGACTCCAAGGATAAAATAATAAAAAAACAACGTGTAAAATAAACGAAAATAAACTGAAATAAAACAAATAAAATGCCGCTAATTTGACCCTGCTATTTACTGTCAATTCAACTTGTTGCATAACTACACATGCATCAACTCAGTACAAAATACTTTCATGTTCACTTTTACTTTAGAAAGAGTGGTATATAACTTCAAATTTTCGATCTATTTTGCAATTGTAATATGAACTCCAGCTGAATTATCAGCACTAGGCCCAACAAGATATAACCTCTTTGCAAATAGGAAGCGGACTCAGACAAAATGATATGTGAACCCCCTCTCAATCTCAACTGGTTAGTAAAAAATCAAACACTCATATAACGCCTCTTTGGGTGGTTTATGATCAACCATAGGTTCCATTGACCCGGTGTGTCTTCAACACCAACACTTCAATTTTAAACTTTCCTGTACCCTTTACGGGCTTATGATTTCACTAACGATTTTTCTTAAATTTCGCACCATGTACTTACATACGGAATAACTTCTCTATAACTCCCTCAGCCTCGAAGACTAAGGAATGAAACCCTCGATTTTGTCTTGGCTGGCTCCGATGACTCTTTTTCTGTGTGTCACAAGGAACTCCCAAGCCCTCGCGTCAGCTACGCCAGCTACAAAAACCTCATCTCAGCGTTTTTTTTAACCTTCTCAACCGCATAATCATCGGCAAGAAGATATATTCATTTGTTTAGTCAAGCCCAATTTCAACATGACCACAACGACGTTTGAAAGTCCGACAATCATAAAGTATTTCATTGATTTTCAACTGAAAAAATATCGATACCGAAGAAATGAGTGATTGACCTCGATTTCTATGAATGAAATGATATTTTACATTAACCATCGCAATGGCAGTTATTGAAAATTGTGTTGAAATCCGTTTAGTGGGACTCCTACAGACACGGTCGATACTTACCTGCAGTAGTATTCGAGCTCCCCTATCTGCAGAGCGTCTCAACGCCTGCTACAAACAAATCCGCTCCTGCCTATATACCAAAAAAAATAACTTTCCTTCAGAAATATAAGTAACCCAAATATGTCTAGCTATCAGGCTTCGAACCAGAACAAAATTGAAGTATTCAATACCCATAAGCCTAGCAAAAACAGATCAGCTTTCCCCGTTACTTCAGATCCAAAAACTTCAACTTCTGATCCACTAACCACCCATCTGATTACGTATATTCAAATTATTTTCTCACATTTTCCCTTGACAACCCTCCTATATAGCCCTTCTATCTATTGTGGATAGTTCACTTGTGCCCACACGTTACTGTGGCATTTCTAGCGTCACGTTGATACGTTGATGCCACTTCTTGGTCAGTAGTCCTTTTATTAACTTGGAGCGTTAGTACATATACTGGAGAGAGTTATGCAAAACAATATTATAAAAACTAAACAAAAAACATCTACCTGTATCAAAGAAGCCACTTGATGACCTGAAATGCAGCCTGAGGCAATTTTTTTATTTTTAAACCAAACAAAAACCTACTTTTTCATTTAATTATTTTCCAGGAAGCAATGGTTTTCATTTCCATAACGAGAATTAACTTTTTTTGAATTGTACCCCTTAAAAATGGTACACTATTCAAAGAACTACCAAGCTTATTTTATTCACCCCAACTCCTACTCAAGGCTTACTTATTGCTTCATCCCATGAATGGTTGCTCAAGACAAACGGAAGAATACGTTAACACAAATTTACTTCAATCACCTCTATATTTATTGTTCCACGCTTATTTAGAAATCAAAAGGATTTCCCCTCTAAATGAATCTCGCTAAAATAATAAAAACACAAAAAAAATAAAAAGCAAAAAAAACTGATTTTATTTGTATTCCTATCTTCCTTAATAACACTACAGATCCGACTGTCCCTGAAATAAGATAAATAAAATAGGATAAAGAAAATATTCAATCCTCTTGTCCCATTTTCTCTTTTGTCCCTATACTAAATTCACCCTGAAAATTTCTTAGCACAATGTCACGTATTTTGAAGTTATTTGCCAATGCTGCTGGGACACACAAATGTAAAAAAAGAACTATAATGAGCCACAGAGAACTCTTACGTTTTCTAACTTTACAGTATTTTGAAAAAGTTCTAAACCCAAAGTGGTTTGACACAACACTAGAAACTTAATGTCATTTACAAATATATTTTCCCCTCATTTAACGCACCCTGTATGCACAACGCAACCCAATAAAATCATTTCTGCCTTCAAGATCTATGAGACACACCTAGTATGTATCACTCACATAGAGTTATTTATCTCTCTATAAATTATTACTTACTGCAAGTAATAACTTTACACTTCTACCTATCTCAACTTCGGTCGCTTGAACCTATCGCCATTACTATCTGTCGGCAAATGATACAATAATTTTATTTACCCCATTTTTCCCTAACACCAACCTTAGACAATTAACTCCTGGTGGCTACTTTACGTTTTAATTTCTTCAGACTGCCTACACAATACAAATTAATTTTTCTCTGGGGCCTAGCTATGAATTATATTTTTTTCAATTTCCCAGAATACAAAACGGAAATCAAGTGTGTTATTTAATTAACACTGCTTATTCACTAAACTACATTGTTAGTTATTTCCAAAAAAAATATTTAATCTCTTGGTTAACCAATATGACCAGATTTCTACACAAAATAAATCATCTATTTATCCAAACAGCAGTCAACAGTGTACCAGTTGCAGATTTCTCCACATCAAAATTTGGATTTTAGGCAATTCTGAAAGGGCTGTAGAGTTCGTGACGATCGTACGAAGGCCGGTGTTATTAGAAATCTGAACCTTTGGTATATCTACTCATATTTCCTCATATTCAGTACAAGATAGTTTTAGGTTTACTTTTACTTTAGGAAGTGTGGTCTATAACTTCGAATTTTCGCCCTTTTTTCTAATTGTAATATGAACTCTTGCTGAAGAATTTGCACTAGGAACCCAACTATATATAACCTCTCTACAAATAGGAAGTGGTCTCAGACAAAATAATTTACGAACCCTCTCTCAATATCAACTGGTTCATTGTCAACCATAGGTTGACCATATGTGTCTTTGACACCAACACTTTGATTTTAAAGTCCCCTGTACCCATTACCGGTTTATGATTTCATTACTTATTTTTCTTGAATTTCGCACCACACGCTTACAAACAAATTAACTCAGCCTTCGAGGCTGAGGGATGAGACCCCAGATATACTCTCCGCCGATATACTTAATATACTCTTTGACATCCAATATGAGATCATGAACATTTTTTTTTGTTGATTTTCAAAATGTACAAGTCTTCTCAAAACTTGCAAAAATCATTCATTTCTCATTCATAACTAATGTTTAATCTACAAAATAAATAATAAAATTAGATTTTCAATGTATGCAAGGTTCAAATACAAAACTAGTTGGTCTGAATAATTTTTTTTTCTGTTTACTTTGGAGAAGTTTATTATTTTTCTTTAAGTTTGTTTTCTTCACTACTGATATATTAAAAAAGATGTGAAACATTAAAAAAATGTTTCATTGATTCCCTCTTCATATCTCAAAACCTTGTATTATAAGTGCGGCATTTTTGAAATGAAGCCGTTTCACCAATTAGATATTCCCTTAAAACTGTTTTATTGGTTCTTCAAACCTCTTGAAACAATTATAAAAAATCGGTGTCGTTGGTTTTTTTTTCGTCATCCAATACAAGATCCCGTGCCTGAAATTATTTGTTATTTTTCCATTATACTTCATCACAATTCAAGTCAGAATCTTCCTGCGTTCCTTTATTCATTTCCTTGCTTTGCTAGATGACAGCGATGCCGTAATGTGGTCGTGAGAATTCAAAAATGAATTAGAATCTTGATTGCGAATATATCAAGAGTTCCGGCTGGTGAAAACGTAATTATATTGCCTGGTAGGAATATTGGTGTTGAAATTTTCTTCCCCGTTTGTATAAAAATGGACTGTAGCGTGCCTATTATATTTTTCAATTAACGTGCTGTTTTCAGCATTTCTTTTGTTTTTATGTTATTTCTGACGTTCGAATATGTATGAAACAGCCAATTCGTTATCGAACTTTCTCTGTGTTTCTATGTTGCTAATTAGCTCAGCGTGGAGGCGGTTATATTTTTGGAAATGTCATCCAGAAAAAGCAAATAAACACTGAAAAAATTATCGCAGTCATTTTCATTCCCTCGTCCCTTCATTACTGCGAACAGAATTGATATTTTTCTCTAGACAATGAACTCTTTAGACTTTTCATCCTCATTGTGATTTTTAATTTGAAAAATATTCAATAGAGCAACAAGAAATGCGATGTTTATTTCTACTTCGAAAAACAATATCATAAGATTTTGAAACCTTTGAAACTTCGACAAAAGTAGTTTCCATTCTGATCACGTAACTCCACATATCTGGATTAAATTTGAGGGATATATTTGAATACTGTCAGTATTGCTGATTTAAGATCATATCACGTACTCCAATAGGATTTGTTCAAAATGTACAAGTGAGGTTAAGAAACATAAATGAAACGTAGGATCTGTAATCTCAGGTGATAATACAATATTTCACTATAGCTCAGCATACTTCGAACATTCATAGACCTATCCAGAGCTTTTGACACCGTATGTCACGAACATGTTTTGAGAATATTACTGAAGTTTTTTCTCACCTCCCAACCGTTATTTTTAACACCTCGACACCGAGTCAAGTAAATCTAATAATTGAAATATTTCAAGCTACATTAAATTAATTTCACAATATTGTTTCGTCTCATAGTCTTAAATTAATTTTACAATATAACCTTCTCTACTAGTCTTGAATTAATTTTACAATATGCCCTTGTCTAATGAATGAAAACACCATCTTTATTCATAATATTATTATGTTTACTTATTTCTACACCCTCATAGGCATCGAGATGCCTGTTATTGTTAACTTGTCTAATTTTAATGAACTGAAGTCTATAGAATAGTTTTGTTGCAAAATATGCAAAATATTCATTACTACACCAAAGGTTCTGAACAGTGCATCACATGTTTTGAGAAAACTGAACAATTATGCACCTGAGGAAAGACATACGTTCTTTTGTATGATTAATCGTCAAAGCGCAAATAGAGTGTGGACATTGACGATGTTCTGAGTATGCTCAGAACTGTGACTCATGGCGTTCCTCGAGGGCCACTACGGGGGCCACTTCTCTCCACTATATCCATGAATATTTTGTTTTCCCTAAAGGCCTCTGGGCAAGCAATCAATTCCACAACCATATTTTGAGGAAACTCAACAATTATGGCATCTGAGGAAAGACACACGATCTTCTGTACACTTATTCATCAGAGCACGAATAGAGTGCTGAAACTGAAGGATTATTGAAGGATTAATGAATGGTACACTCATATGACTTTCAAATGACTCTAGAGATAGCCCAGGAAATAGTGCAACCGTCTTTTGAACCAATGTTACTATTTTTCGAGTTTGAAGGCTGTCAATTTTTGGAATCTCTTGACGTTTTATTGGTGCAAGTGGCTAGCTTTGCTGACTGCAGCATTCCAAAAATCAAACTTAAAAAATAGTAACACTGAAAATATCGGCCATTTGAATGTTACTTCGTGAGTTGCCATCGGGCGGAAGTTTGCTCAGGCACCAACTTATGTAGGTTTCACGTTGGACAAGTACTAACTTTCTTCATGACGTTTGGCTGTTAGCTAGGTGGTCTATGAAGCTACAGCCGTTTCTCTTTGCAGAGTCAGAGGTGATAATATCATAGGCCTGTTCCGTAGTGTGCGATGAAGTCGATGAAGAAAGATTTCGCGACTCAATGGTGCCTTATTTTCGAAGAAGGTGAACTTTTTTATCGACAGAAAAATCGAATATCTTCCTTCGTTCCGAAAATGAAATAATGAGGGGAAGAAATATTCGACTTTTCTGTCGATGTGAGTTTTCACCTAATTTGAAAAAGTCTCATATCTGCGTAGCGTCAAAGGGTAATAGCTATCCTTAATCGGATCAAGGCGGCGTAAAAATAATTTGCTGAATAATTTTATAGAATTTTTAGCATTATTTTCTAAAAAGTGGCATTTCTGCACCCAACAATATACAACTGGGATAAAATACGGACTGTGAAAGTTCATAAACTGTGGATGGTATTATAACATCGCTACAGTCGAAGAAGTAATATTTTGTAATGCAGTAGCTAGAGTCACACTGTATATACCTCAATGAAGTTTGTAATTCCATAATGAAAAAATTATATTCGAAGCAAAAGTAAAACGGAACCACAAATATACAAAAAAATAATTCACACAGCACATATGTTCCACTCATTCAAAAAATTACTATTCAGTCTCCATACCCTTGACTTGTCTAATTCACCAATTCATGTATACATCAGAAAACAAAAAATATCTTCCAACAATGAAAACAAACGCCATTATATTCAAGGAAAGCTTCTAATCATACCTCACGCTGTTTTACACACCATTACTGTTTGAAACTTTCTCAATATCTGGAAAAGTTGGGGAACCCGCGGCGCTTTTCCACGGGGGTTGGTTTTTTTGGCTAATGTAGCGTGAATATTTCACCTAAAATATTAAATTCAGTGGAGATTTTGGAGCTCTGCGGTGTCGACGATATAATTCAATTATACTTTCGATTCTTGTTCTTATGCCTTGTACGGAGCTATCCATTCAATATTCTAATATGACCCGAGAACTCTCCGTTGCGTTCCAGATTTTGAATACATCAGTTAGTTAAAGCATTTGTTCGATTTGAAAAAGTTTGGAAAAATGAGTTATGAAAAAAGTTCAGTTGTCAACTTTTCCACTTATTTCGAACGAGGTTCCCTGGTTTCAAATAGTTATCTTACAGTATAACGTGCAGTGAAAAACAAAAAAGAATTATCGTTCGAAGCTTGACTATTCGATGGATCGCCTTGGGGAGCCTTGTTCATCTTTGATATGTTTGGATAGAGTATTCCGCCAGTTCCATAGTTGGTCTTCGTTAAGAAATCGTTAAGATGGGTGAGTTGAGCAATCCATTCATGATCCAGCCTAGCATCACTGATTATACTTATAACGGGTCGAAACAGCGCGGGCTGGTGTTGGATAAGATTGCTTTATTTCAGGACTGTAGTTCCGATTGGTGTATCGTTATTATATATCCACTACCAAATATCAAGCGATTTCTGTGGTCGATCGAGTAGAGTGTAACACGTAATTTCGATATTGTGAAAATATGTGAATGTCATCATAAAAATTGTGATGGAAGAAATAACCAATGAAGATCAAAGTTGTGTTTGGTCTGTTTCAAAACTCAACCTATATACCTATATAGTAACGATGAATAGATATACCTACATATCAAAAAGTGAATTTGACAACTCAGCCCAACTACCTATTCATTAACAGTATACAATGCGTAAAAAATCCAACCCCTCCCAACTTTGAACGGAGTAAGATATCAAAGTCAGAAAAATGTACGTAAAAGGGCATCATTTATATTGGAAGGGTTATATTTTTAGATGATATTAATTTTTTGGAAAAAAAGGTTTTGACTATCAATAGAATTAAATTTTTTATACTTCTCAAGGACAAAAAACAAGCACTACAGGAAAATATTCAGGCACACTCAGAGCGTTGCCTGTGTGAAAGTAGCGATTCACAGTGATTTTGAATTGCTGGAGAATAAATGAATTTGGAAAAACTTTCTTGGGAAGTTCATTCCACGAAAACGCAGTTATTCAGATTGAAGAGTTCTTAAACAGTGAAGCTCGAGTTGAACCTCAAAACGATGAGCAGCCGCAATCAAATGTGACAAGTCACTTTTACACCTCCCGTGAAAGTATCTATAGAAGAGAGATAAATCTCTTGTTGCATGTGAAGTTCGCGTCTCCAATCAGACAGATGACTCAATTTTGACGACTCGACTTAGGGGCATTCATAGATGATACTGAATCAATCTTCAGCCAGAAATGTGTATTTTTCCTTGATAGAGTCGCATTCGAGATATGGAATTGTCTTTTGAGGTTTTTGTAGTCAGCAACTACTGGATTCATTATTCGTTCTACATAAAAGTGCTTCAGGTGAATATGTAAGGCAAAATCACAACACCACTGCAAACCACTTTTCATCAGTCAGAAAATTCTTACTGTACCTTGTTCATTCCTTTTAGAAACCGTTTGCCTAATTCACAAAAAATACTTCAACTCAGTTGTAAATAATGACAAACATCACCATACGAGAGGAATTTACCCTTGCCAATTCCAAAATCAGCAATTAAAAACATTTCTTTGTTATATGAGAGCAAAAAATATACAACCACCATTCAATGTGCTATAGGGAATAGCAAATTTAAAACTAATCAGAAAAGTACTTCTTGAAAAAGCCTACTATGACCTAAAGGAATATAATGATGTATCTTAACTATTAGTACTTCATATGCTTACATATCTTTAATGATTTATTCATTATCTGTAATTGTTTATATACTGTCTCAATTTATGTGTATATGTACATTTTTGACCCTGTAATGACTGTATCATAATTTGAATATTTTTCAAAAGACATTAACATTGTTGACTTCATAAAGTTTCACTAGCTTTGTCAATACGGATTTCTTGGACAATAAAACATGATTGATTGATCGATTGATTGATTGATTGACTTGTTTCTGACTCTCAATTGACAATCAATATTGACTTGAATACATTATTACTGGGTATTTCCTTAAATTGTTGTATTGTGCTAAGTGAATACAAACTGTTTCTGTTATCTTTCTACGTCCTATTTTGTTACATATACATATATATATATATATATATATGAAACTTCCAAAGAAAGAAATAAATAATGAACTTCGAAAATATCCGCTGAAATGGACTGTAGAAGACACTCATTCCAATAAAACAAATAATGATAATCATCATTTGTCTGCAGATCCTTTCGACGAATATGAAACTGCTAATTACTCAGAATCGGCTGAAAAAAAAAACAGTGACGACTGTTTCGCGATGAGCGACGTAATACTATTGCCTTCTACATGTCAAATTTGTACATACATTATGTGCGGTCTTGACTGTCCCGTTCGGAATTCAAGAGGGGGATCATTCAGACCTTTGTGACTATAAAAATTCATGTGAGTATGAAGCGTGAAAATAGAGTTCTGCAAGAGCTCACAAATAGAAAACATATCAAGAAATGATAACGTTTGTTTGAAAGTGGTTGACAATGTTTCGTAGTGTATTCCATCAGTTTCAACTCCCATTGCCTAATATAATATAAATCGATTTGAAATCCCTGAAGAGAATTGAAAAGAATAACCGAATATAACAATTTTATCAAACAGCAAAATGATTTCAAACCAAGTTACGTCACTACGTTTCGATTGTTAGTATTCACAATCGTCTTCAGGTGATAACGGGACTTATGTTACGTATCTCTACGTTAGCTTGACTGAATGCGTTGTTGGACAACATATACGCGGCTTCTTTGAATTTTCTCCTAAACCAGTGTTCCTCTTTGTGGATGATTTCAG
>WOGN01001083.1:0-20557 GCA_015342105.1 Leptinotarsa texana | reverse complement strand
CGTGTTAGGACAGGTACCTAGAGCAGATACCTGTCTACATTATATAAGACACATCTTTACAATTTGTGGTAGTTACTTGAAAATGGCCTTATAAGCCAAAACCGGTCGTAACGTTAAATAAACATAGTAGAAACTAGACAAAAGTATTTTCTTCATTCTATATTCACAAGAAAGGTTACTTCGACTATACTCATGCGCTTTCTGTCCAAAATAGTTCCCTAAAATTCATGGTTATCACCATCGTCTTCTACGGTCAACAAGCACCAGCTTATCTCTCTTCTATACATTTCCTCGTCAAATTACCCCCTTCCATCTGAGTCAGTTGAAGTGCGTATCTTCAAGGAGCCTATATTATCTCAATGCACAATAAAACTGTTCATGCATTATTGATGAGGTTGGGTGAACGATTCGAAAATTAACTATGTTACCTTTATCCATTCTGTCGTCGTAACATAAATCCTTCTACTTAATGGATGTTGCATAAACTTTTTTCTTTCCGCTTTATATTAATTCACACGTCAAGAAGTTCGACATTGCCTGCATTAATTTATTACGGGCGTAAGGAAAAATCGTTCGCATGATTGAAAAGAAAAAGTTAATGACTAATATGCTTGAAATGGATAGATTGATCCATTGTACACGGTGGTCCTGGGATTTTATGAGATATTGGAAGGTTGTGCCATTATTTTTAAATGATTCGATATCTCTGGAAATATGTTTATTGCTTGTGAATCGTTTCTTGGATCAATAGTTACAATATTGCAATGTAAGCAATATTATATAAATAGTACAACCATATCATTGTTTTCTAGAAGGTTAGGACATATCATTTTGAACTTCCGGGTATATCATTATGACATGTAACCTTACTTGTTATTTACACAGTGAGAATTTTATTTCACAATATCAAAACGAAACCTGAATGATTTGACCTCAACTTATATCAATCAAAGGGTTATTTGGAGAAGAAATGAAGTATGTAGGTATTATCTTTGATGACAAACTATCTAGAACGCTCACTCACTCTACATAAAGACATACCATCTCTACAAATATGTCGAACGATCTTTGGAAACATTTGGGGCTGTAAGGGTTCAATCTCAGGGTTTTTTGAAAGGAGTTGCTGCTGATCCAATGAGACACAGGATAGGGTGCGAAACAGTATATTTTCGGTTCGAGGGGGAGACAGTTTTGTTGACTTAGTTCTAAAATAATTACAAATGTCTCAATCAAATTGTTAAAAGTAGTTAATATAAACTTCACACACGTGATACATCATTTATAGTAAAAAAAATCATTACCCACCTAAAATAATTATAGGCACGGGACTCGACGGTGAATCTTGTCCTTAAGGACCACATTAGGGTAATTTAGAACGAAGTTCACTTTAAAAAGCAAGCAAGGCAAATCTTCGAACAATCGAGCAAATATGGCTCATCAAAAACTCAGGTCTCTAGAGACGAAAAAGAATCTCGACAGTCGTTCATATAAAACTCGACAAAGGAAATACTTTGCAAATGCAAAAAACCTGTCAAAGTAAAATATTGGTTGCCTATTTCGGATGGCATGAGAGCCGTTGCTACTTATGATTAAGGGCGGAAAAAACTGTAAACAACAGGAATCAGCCCCCACTGAGGCGGATAAGTTACCGAGAAAATTCGCCAGATGGGAATACTTAACAAAATGTCTATGATCTGGATTTCTGGATTGACCTGAAATGTAAAGAAGCTGCTGACTCCCTTGCAAGGGAGGGCAGTGCAAACGGCTTCATCGGAACAGAATCAATACTGATTTCCACGACTTTGGAACGAGTTTCAGCCTCCAGCTCTACCAAAATCTTCCAGGATTGGTCCATTCCAAAACATTTAAACATATTTCGAAAACTGCCGTCAAACAATTGTTCAACTATAGTAGGGATAACTATGTTGGCTTATAGGCCTACTTATACTTTTTAGAAGATCTGGCGTGTGATGAAACTGCAGAGCATATATTTTGTGCCTACTCTGCTGTGGTCCAAAGTGGTTTTCGGACTTGAAAGATCATCCATCGAACAAAGGAATCGAGATCTTTCAGAAGCTGCGCTAATTTGACGAAAATTCAATTAGGGTGAGTCATAATAAACCTCCGCGGCTTGCGCTGGTAGTACTTTTTCACCTCAATACCGATACCATCCAAAGACCAAAGAACCTGCAATGACTTAAATAAAAAGTAAATAGAATAATTACTAGACACAACTTTTTCAACAATTTTTTCTAAATTCCATTCTCCACCTCACAGAAAAAGTGATTTATCACTCCCCACAATAGCGATCTTAATGGAGAAAATGTCATTGTCTGGGATTGGAAGATAAGGGATGATTAAACATGCTCAGAATTCTTGGAAAATACAAATATCTCATCGATGTCGTGGTCATTTCAAATAATAAAATGTTAAATAAATAACGACTGTGTCTGGTTACCTCAGATTGTTGTGTAAGAAAATTATCAATTGTTTGAAACAACTATCAAATATTATGGGGAGGCGATATAAATTCACAAGCTCAGAGACAATTTCAACAGATAAATAGAGGGTATTAACATGAACGAAGCTTGGCTACCTGCACTCAATGGAGCTCAGACCAATAAACCCAACCAATAGGAAAGAAGTTAAACCACCACCGCGTCCGTTATCTCATCGCTTTTGATAAAGACTACCGTTAAATTTCAGGCATGTAAAACCCGCAGAAAACGAGCAACAAACTCAAAAATAGCTTCGACACAGCAAACTATTCATATTTTCAATATTATTGAAGAAAACTCCATGCAATGCTTAGTGCATCGGCCGATTGAGTGGTTACTTGGAAAAACAGTGTTTTCAGTTTTCAGATTATTTCATTCAATAGATAGATATTCAAGTGTGTATCAGTTTTAGTAACATGAACTGTCACAGTTTGTGAAAGAAGAATATTGTGTGACATGAAACAGTTGAGTGAATGACGTTAGTGACTTTTTCAACATATTTGTTGAATTTGTTTAAGAAATGTGTCTAAAATATCTGTTTTAAATTTGTTTTTCCGTCAACCAGCTGTCGCCCTCCGACAAACGACAACTCTCAGAAGTCGAAACTTCTGCGAGCTCAGGATTAACGAGGTGTTACCTATCAACGTGTGATTCCAAACACGGGTAGGACGATAGCAAGTGAAAATAGATCGTTAGGCCTGCGGCTTAAACTACGTATTCACACAGCGGTCAATAGAGTGGATGAAACAAGTGAATGAAACAATGATTCAGTAGTTGATTCAGCAGCAAAACACCAATTATGTGTGAATAATGAAAATTTGTGTCCTTCAAGTTACCAACGACTGCTCAACGCATGGCCATCGTCCTAAAACTAATATAAATTACCTTCCTTCTTCAGATGTTCTCATTTATTTACATATCGTCAATACCATACTCTACTGTCTTAGTCTACGAGATCTTATCATCTTCTAATTGGAAGAATGTTTATTTGTTTTTCTCTTCACGAACCGAAGCGTATTAAAACAAGTTTTTTAAAATTTTAGGGTAGCTTTTATAAATTTGGACCGATAACTTATGGATTCCGGCCACCAGGCCCGCATTTTTATCGTGAGCTCGAAGAAATGTGAGTTGACTGAAGATGGGTGTGTTATCTGATAGATTAAGCAATTAATGTTGTAGCTTTGCCCGTTTCGTGAGGTTTCGTATCATTAAGACTCACTTTATGAGACGATTTAATCGTTCACATGCTGAAAATCTAGTAGGTAATGTCTTTCGAATCAATATAAGGTTTTTTTGGTTTTTATATAACTTGTTGCACACGTGATGGGTAAGTAAATGATTTCCGCAAGATTGTAATAGCAATTACCGATAACTTTAGATAGCTTATATTGGATCACCATTAACTTATTTATGAGTTTTTTAAGTATCTATGACAGTGAAGACATTTGAATCTGTGGAGATTTTTTTCGAAATTTTTTGTTTTCATGATGATACAGAGATAGATATAGAGGTATGAATGTTTGTAGAACAATAATCCTTTATGAGGCTGCAATATGCTTTTCGTGAATATAGAAATTGTGGCAGTAGCAAAGCTCCATCACCCTGGAACCCGATTTGAAAAAAATCTACCTAAATTGATTGTAGTTTATTGTAGTAACAACACAATATCAATTTATTTTATATTCTTCTGAATTATAGCAAAATAATTACGATAACAAGACTACAAATCATAAAATAACAATTGTCCTCGAACTACAAACGATGGTGTCGATTATAGCTAAAATTAGATGTTTGTAGTTACCATCAAACACATCAAAAATTAATGAAATAAAATCGAGTGTTTCTCAACTAAACTAACATAACATAACCTGTCCTAACCAACATATATAACCTGAAATCTGAAGTAAGAAGTATCGTATTTTAGAATGCTTCATTTGGAAAAAAAACATCTACCTTCAACTTCTAACCTGACTTCCGAATTCAAAAAAGATCTCATGTTAGTATGTTGGAAATAATTATTAATCCTGAACATCTAACATGAGTTTGTTTTTGAATTCGGAAATAAGGTTAGATGTTGAGGGTAGATGCTTTTTTCAAAATAAAGCATTCTAAACTACGATATATTTTACTTTAGATTTCAGGTTACATATGTTGGTTGGGATAGGTTATGTAAGGTTAGTATAGTTGAAAAATACTCGATTTTATTTAATCCATTTTTGATGTATTTAAACGTAACTACAAACAAACACCTAATTTCAGCTGCAATCAACCCCATCGTTTGCAGTTTGAGGACAATTGTTATTTTATGATTTGAATTCTTGTTATTGCAGCTTTTTTGCAATACTTCAAAAGAATATAAAATATAGCAATATTTTGTTGTTACTACGATAAAGTACAATTCATTTAGAACCTATTTCAAAACATTTTAGCGCATTATTACTTGTATTTCGTATTTTGAATAATACCAATAGTGGTTTCTCATTAACCGATAAGACTACGAAAATATAAACAGTACTACATTTATTAGTATCGTTTGTAGGTGAAATAGGCTAAAAAAGGTAGATTTTTTCAAAGCAGGTTCCAGGATGACGTAGCACAGTAGCACAGGATGTCATTTTGAACATTTGGATCGAAAATGATTATATTGAAAAATGTTGATTTGTCTTCAGATTTGTCACAGCATTTGATTATTATGAGACATTGCATAAAAAGGTATCTTCTCTTTGTTCACTCATTATTCAAGTGATAGTCAATAATAAAGAATCTTTTATAGAAACTTTCGTATAGAAAAATTGGATATCATAAGTAACAATTCTGAGTCCATTTTTTCAATATACATTACCAATATTATCAACATTAACGTCATTACCAAATTTTGTCTTGTATTATTTAATGTCGACTAGTTCCTTATTCGCTGCCACAACAAAACGAAAGACCCCCGTTAAACCGTCACGTTTTTTAAATGACATATTTGGGTACACCCTGAACACATTGAAGAATCGCACGTTAAAATAATAGAACCCCTTTAAACTGTCATGTATTTTCTCAAACGACACACACACACACACCCTGTTATTTTAACACATCGATAGGTGTTTCGATCACCAAGTGATAATTTTAAAGAGGAAGCTGATCATTTGGTGATCGAAACACGTGTGTTGTGAAAAAACTCCAGTAATATTTATATAATTTCCTACTTAGAAGTAGCTCTATTTATATTTCTGGATACTGAAGGTTTACTTCGAAATATTTTCCTTAAAAAAATATTGCATTTCATTAACCAAGGGTTGGAAATGTAATTATTCTTTTGGAATCGAAACATTTTTATGGATAAGCCATGTCTGTTCTTAAACATTTTTGGGATTCAAATTGATAAATTCAAAAATTGCTTATGCATTTGACAGTTGAAATGTACATTTATGCACCACTCAAATTATATAGAGGAAATGGCATTTGGAAGAAATCGTTCGAACCAAAATAGGCGAAGACTGACTTCAACTGAAATTTTGAAGTAGTTTTTAAGGCCTTCTTGATAGTATAGTATTCATTTAAAATGAAAATAAAATCATTTATATATTTGTTTTAATAAATCACTAATATCACTAAACTTGAAGTTCAACATTTGGTAGTTGTTTGTAGAACAACCCTCTGATACTTAACTTCAGAACTTTATCCAAAATGAACATCATTCCCAATCACCAGAACTGCAATACTCTTTAAAACGTTTCAACAACCAAGTTGGCGTCTTCAGGTGATAAAGAAAACTGGTGATCGGGAAAAGTGATTATTTTGGATTCATTTATGTTAACTGTCGTTTTGGCTCTAACGGTTCTATTTTCATCTCAGTAAAAAACCTGTTAATGACGAACAAAACATTTTCCCAGGCAACTCTTTTTATTGACATCAGCAAGAAATCCATCACAAAATCCAAATCACTTCCAGCGTCTATCGAATCGAAACACCTCGTAAGACCTGTATCGATTCATTTCTATTCCTTGAATCGGATATAATGATTGATCGCTCTCTCAGTCGATGGAGATTAGCCGACCCTGCCTCGGGTACAATAAAATACAAACAAAAGCGATATAAAAATGATGGTAATGATAGTAGTGAACGCATTACTATCGATTCTCATTTGTTAATAAATTGATAAGCCACGAGAATGATGAATTTGATCCGGGCAAGTCTAAAACGGTTCTGACGGGATTAGGAATTAAGAAATTAGAATGGCTTCCATTTCGTAAATTTGTTCGAATTGATTTGGGTTGATTGAAAAGAAATGTAAATATATGAAGTGAGAGATTGGCCCTTGACATAACAAATATATGAGGAATGTTGTGAAAGATTGTAAATACTCTTGCCATAATTGCAAAGCTCAAATTTAAAGTTTTCCGATGATTCATTTGGTTTAAAAAAACTTTTCATACACTCCAAAACTAGATAACTTTTTTTCAATAAGTTTTGTCTGATCAATTTAATCATTAGAAGATGTATGTAACTTATTTTTCACAGAATTAGAGCAGTTATATTGAAAGAATAAAACATTATTGTTTGGAATGGTACCTTTACTGCTGTTCATATATCTCATCCCATACTTTTATATTTGGATATTCAAAAGTGTTTGAAATTCTGTTGTCGTGCTCAAGAATTTCAACCATTCTTCAATATTCTCTGGTCGTTCCCCAACACCATCATCTATATTTCAGGTTGCTTAACATTTGTTTATAAGTCTACACACAGAGTATTGAGAACTACCTCTGTTTAATTTTCAAAAAATCTGACTTTTTGGTGTATTCCGGTTCATACGGAAGAACTATGAACTTTACGTCTTCGATTTTCTGAAGTGCCAAAAATTTAAGTTTCCTGATTTATTTATGGACTATTCCTGGAAAACATTCGTTTCTTTCAACTTTCTTTCAACAATACTTCTTTCTCAATATCGTACCTCCCTTTGCTTGAAAGATTATAAGGCTAGAGATAAAAAAAATATTGTCCTGCAATTTTTGTTGTGTACAATAGAGTGGTATTCACTCTTATATCTGATAATGCTGATTTTTCCCCTTTTACAACACATGACATTCTGAACCATGTTGGCGTTTCAGATAGCTATGACCACCATGACTAATATTTGGGAACCTATAGTCGAAGATAGACGCAAAATATGGAATATGCCACGTATTGTATCCATGAATGAAGGTAATGGATCTACTACTGCCAAACTTCCTTGATATACTTAACAATAATTCTGTTTTATGAAAATTTGTTATTGTCTTCTTCAACTGCCTCATAAATTTTCAATAATCTCAGAAAGAACCCTCAAATATTCGACGGTTTTTGTTGAGTTTTTCAATTTTTATAATGTTGTTGTTACGGTGTCCAGTGTTTTCAGAATTGTTAACAAGGTTTATGGAATTGATTTTTGATCAATTTTCAATAAGATCAACAACCCAAACTGACCGAATTAGTTTTAGATGACATATTGAGGAGTTTATTATATATCCATCTTCCATCAAGTTCAGTATGTTGTCTAATACCATGCGTGATTATTTTACAATTCGAATTCGGGGTGAAATGAACAAGATTCAAATTCAATGACTCAAAAACCCAGGCATCGGTTTTCTCTAAGAAGATAAAAGTCTCAGAACCGGTTATAATAATGTCAGGTCATACAATTCCGCTTTCTGCTTCGATAAGTTTGATGGCGTTGAAATGAACACCAATATGTATTGGCACAATCATGTCGCTGGAATTGCAAAGGCTGCTTCTCAAAAGCTTGGAACACTATTCCGAACCAGAAAACTATACACACCTCAGCAAATGTTGACGCTTTGTAAAGCTACGATCAGACCTTCTTCGGAGAATTGTTCTTATGTATGGAGCTCTGCCCCCAAACATGCCCTGAAGTTGCTGGATTCCATACAGAAAAAAGCCATCCGCCTGATTGGAGACACGAACATCACGTGCAACCTTCATAGCCTGGAACATCGAAGAAAGGTTGTAGATTTGTCTCACTTCTATAGATACTTTCACACGAAGTATTCAAGTGACTTGGCACATTTGATTTCACCAAGAGCGGTCTATATCAGAAATACGCGACGGGCTGTGGCTGCTCATTGTTTTGAGGTTAAACTCGGTGTACCTCGAACTTCTCTGTTCAAGAACTCTTTCATCTGGAGAACTGCGTTTATGTGGAATAAACTTCCGGAGAACGTTTTTCCAAATGGATTAAATCTTCAGCGATTCAAATCCTATGTTAATCGCTATTTTCGCACAGGCATCGCTCTGAGAGCACCTCAAGGATATTCCTGTAGTGCTTGTGTTTTGTCATTTAAAAAAATATTTGATTTGAACTGCAGAATTATCGAGTCTTGTGTTGAAGACCGTTCAGTTTGACAGCAGTGTTTCAGTATTGTTAATAATTTTTGAGCATACTAAAAATCCTAGATTTGTCTTATTTTGTCTAGTGAATATAATCAACGATTTTGTGAGTTTTAGGCCAACTAAATGCAGTATTTGATTCAATGAAAGCAAAAGATTATAGATTCGTTTGTTAAAGAAGAAAGTGTTAAATCACCAAGAAAACATACCATTGCACATAATTATTATGACAATGACCAATTATATAGTTGAATTTTGAATTATCAACTCAAGTAAATCATTCATCGGAGCATCATATTGATCATTTTTTTTGAAAAATTCTCCTTGGAAACAATGCAAGGTATCAAGTGTAAAGAGAACCGTGTTGAGGAAATATTTTTCACAATTTTTCTTTGACTTTTTCGCAAGCTGGAAAAATTTTGGTACTGTCCTCGTAACAATCAAAGAATAATCGAATAGTTCTAGAAACCTTCGGTATCCCACTTCATTTCCTTATCTGAAATCGCCATCAATCAGTGGACTCCTTCCATTGCGTATTCAACTCAATTTCCATACGCCATGCACTTAAATAATTAATGAAGATGTTAATTCCGCAACATCTCCAGAGTAACATTATACACCTATGAGTATGCTTTCGAGAGAATTATAAGCAGCAAATATCTCTTAGTGATACAACCCACGTTGCATGGTCTGATAAAGTGTTCGAATAACAGTAACGGATTAAGATATACGTATGCGATTTTCCAGTCCGAGAGATCAAGGAAACTGGTATTATTTCAGCTTGATTGTAGATCATGATTGAAAAAGTTTACAGGGTGCACGTCATGCACTAGTGTTTTCACACCAGGGACTTCAGATGTCCCCATTGAAATAAATCTATATTGTTTAGGTCTGGTCATTTAGGTGGTCATTTAGGTGGGACCTCTCCGATCTGTCTTCGAACAAAAGAAGCAATTCTTCTTGTTTAATCTTGAATGAAGTGTGACCGTTTAGGCTATCAGATGAAAAAGAAAAAACAATTGAGTTCTTACGAATAATGATATGAACTTCTGAAACATCAAGTTGATTTTTCAGATACAAAAAATGATTATTATGAAAATTCATAATAGCATTCTGTTAGTATAGTTGTTGGTATAGTATAGTATTTTGTTAGTGCCTGGAGATACCGTGAAATCACGCACGAGAAAGCGGTGTTTGAACTTTTTGAATGGGACATGTAGATTATTCTACAAGATCTTCGAGCAATATTTCTAGTACTAGGTTCTGGACGTCTTTTTATTTCATTCTAAATTTCTTTCTCGACTTGCAGAGATGCAGGATGTCTGCTAAGGAAGACACGTGAATTAACAAATGTCAATTTGTAAGTTTCCATAAGCACAATCTTTATATCAAATGAAAATAAGAATCTAAGGAAAGTTTTACCACTGTATATATCAGTTCTAAGTAGAAGATGATATTTGTAATGATTCATCATTGCGCTGTTTAATACCACCAAATATATCTTAAACAATGTTGAATATCGAAATTGAGCGAAAGATGAGATTGTTCAAACACAGAATGAGCAATTTTTTTTGAAGAATGGTATGTAATACCAGAGGTCAGGACCTGAAAAGGTTGTATCTTATAGAAAGTTCAATAATTTTTTATAGCCTTTTTTGGACATTTCTTGTCATTAGAAAGTGACTGCACAATTTTTCTTGTTGAAGGTTGCCATATTCTAGAAAAAATGATTGGTAGCATTAATAAAAAGTTGAGACAGCAAAATTTGAGCGCTCATTTTCTTTGCGAGCAGTCAAGAACAGATTAGCTGATATTTGTAAAAGGTCTTTACGTTCAGGTTAGCAAGTATGCATATGTACATATATTACATTATTTATTATTAATTTACTGGTTTCATCGAAATTTCAGATATGGCTACGTGATAATAATTTCAATACTATTTATAGCTTCTTTAGTTTAACCGAATGAGGTATGAATGATCTTACTTAGTGTCTATATAGAAGTTACTACTTACTTTTCTATATGTATATTACCATACATATAATGAGTAAATATGGGAAATATAGGAACTATCCATAAAGATAATTGATGAAAAAAACATGGCAAACCGAAAATGACATTTTTAAGCATATAACATATGTTTTCATTGCTGAATCCATATAATTTAATGACGAACATACAGAAATGCGAATCAAATTAAAGCCATCTAAATTCTTGATAAATGACGATTTCTTCGTACGAGAATCCAATTCCAAACAAGACGAACTCATTTCAAATTACACCATTATACGCTAGATTCTCGCGAGTCATACCCATGAAATTGAAAACATGAGACGGTTTTAAAAACCTTCCAACCGCTCGATGGGACCGACAAAGGATCCGAATTTTTATATTTCACTTTTGTCGCTTGTTAACCATGAAATAATATAACCGAGAAATTGCTGGAAATAAACGGCTACAGTTATTTGAAGGACATGAAAAAGAACAGGAGGACCACCTAAAAATGTTTCTTCGAGTGAAAAAATATGACATTGATTACGTACTATGAAAAAGCCACCCCGTTGTCTGTCAGTCTATCTGTCTGAACGCGATAAACTCAATTTAAATACCTAAAGAGGTGAAGTAAAGAAAGCTTTTGTGGGATATTGGGTGAGCATTGAAAATTAGCAACTAGGTACAAAGAAGAGACAACATAGGCTAATCGATTTTACGATGGATTTTAGCGGAACTATATTCGCTTTGATATTATTATTACCCCGTACGCCACTGTTATTCATGTTTTGTTAAAACATCCAAACGTCCACTGTAGGAGTAATATGTGCGGTGTTTAAAGTTCTTGGAAGTTTTTAATGAACTTTTTTTTAATTGCCTTCTCTGACAACTTGGATGTTGCTGCTGATTTGTTTATTACAGTACTTGTGTGAGAAATAATTACAAGTGAGGGAACTTCAGTATAATGGTCAATATTTTTCTTCATGATGTAGAGAAATAAAATTCCAACTTGTCAAGAATTTGCTCTCGGAATTTTGTTGCTAATTTTTTAAAAATGTCAACATGCTTATATTTGTATTATATTTATACAATATAGTCCATGATTGCAACGAATGTGAATGTTATAAACTTTATGATTCGAGAAAATATTCATGAACTTCAGCTCTTGATTGTGATATTAAAATCAAGCTTTTGATAAAAACTGAGTACTTACAATAATTCTCACATGAACTATCCAATGGCTATGAACAATTTCAAATAACAATTCTACAAAGTTACAATCGTTAACGAACTAACATTGAAGGAAACTGAATGAAATAAATTGTATCATACCAGTAAGTCCAAATGTAATCGCAAGAAACTACTAAATGATAATTATTATAACACCTACGTGTTTCGATCACTAAGTGATCATCTTCAGAAGAAAAATCAGTTTTATCTTCCTTTTGAAGATGATCCCCTCTTGAAGATCAGTTTGATCTTCCTCTTTAAGATGATCACTTGGTGATCGAAACTCATGTCAAGGTATTAAAATAACGGTTTGGTTTTGGGAAAAAACTTCAATAATATTAATTACTACACCAAAGGTTCCAAACAGTGAATCACAAATTCCTTGGTGTTACCATATTCCCAATTCGAAATGATAATAATCACAAATTTTCTTATGGAACTCTCATTTTGTATTTGATTTTGAAATCATAATGAACCCGTCTGTCTAAAACTCATAATGCATGATTTCTATTAGACTTCAATTTTTCATGATACTTGAATATTGGATTGAACATTTAACTTCAAAATAATATTTTTCACGAAATTTTTCAGTTTGCAGAAGTTTGAAAATACAACAATTTTCAATATATATAAGTGTACTATTTTGAAATGTCTGTGATTTTAGTCAAATTTATTATTAAGAAAAAATTAATGAAAATCAAAATTGCAACTTTATGAAGTTGTAGGCAAACTTCTAGTTCAACCCAATAAGTTACTAGGTAGATGCGATGTATTTTTCAAAAACGGAAATGCCATATTTATCAGTAATTTGTCGTATTTTATTTTTCCTATTAATGAAGGCTATGAAAATTATACAGATAATCATCAAATCAATAATTTTCACATTTCAAATGAGATTTATGAGTCGAATGTACGTTGCTGCAAAATTTGTTTTTGCCTATGACTGTTTCAACAGATTTTTTCAAATATCTTTTAAGTTATTTGCTGTTGAAACTTTATTCCACCAAATGAATACTTAAAAAATTATTGAATGTTTGTATAAATGTGAAGTCATGTTTCAAATCATAAATTACTTCAATAACCAGTATATAAGAAGTATTAGTAGTGAAAATTTCATTAGAATTATCAAGAACATGTATTGGAATATATGTTTGAAATATATTGAATTGATTATTTTATGTTAAATATTATCTCATTTGTTTTTTTTTTCATTTGATTGCTAATAATATCAACTTATTATTGTATTTTTAGACTATTTAATTCTACTACTTCCAATGAGTGTTCATATAAATTAAGTATTTATTTTTCCACGTTCTTACATTTTTAATTTAATTTAATAATAAGTACGTATTTTATGAGACATGTATCATAATCATAATCATATGAAATATTTGAACTATTATCTTCATTTAATCAAATATATGATTTACCAAAATTTACCTTTCAGTACAGAGAGTACAGATGAAAAACTTGATTCCAAAATGTTGTTTGATGAAAATTATACTACTAGTTAATACACTTAGAAAGAGTTTTTACTTGCCTTTATCATCATTTCTCAAACATCATAGTGGGTATGCAACTTACCTGAAAAAAAATTATATAAGAAAGAAAGCAAGGGAGCTGATCAATATTAGATGTGGATGAACCACAATGCGATTCAAACCAAGATTTTCAATGAATAAAGAAGATAATATTTGTCCTAGAAAATCGTATGTGGTATTAAAAGTGAAATGAATATAGTTATGTTTGGAAACATAATTTAACAAACAATTTTAAATACTGTTGTCAGCTCAAACGATAACGAAATTATAAATCGTTTGATTCTTACATCATTATATATACAACATTACATCCAAGATTTTACCACTTCACTGACTCTGCTTGAATTCAAACTTTGCGTCAGAAACAGGAAAAGGTAATATAGAGTTCTTCGGTAATATATAAGGACAAAGAGCATATTTTATTGCGTTACGTTTCTCGTCGAGTTGAGAGAAAACTGCGAAATTTATTGAAAACGAAGATGGAATGCGAGCGATTCCCAGTCTCACTACCTGTATAATAAGTAGACGATTTGTTATTTCTTTGTAGTAATTTACGTGAATGGGTATGGTAATTTGTTACATTTGTTCTCGTATAATATCGTTGTTTATTGCGGATGCGTTTTTCACGCCATCCTCAGACAAATTTACTTCTTCGCATATGGTTTCTTTGTTGTAAAGAGCTGAAAATATTAGTTTCAGATTATAAAATGCGAACACTTTGAAGCAACGAAGGATGCGGTTTTTTTTTAATCATACGGCTACGTAACACAGTTGATAAGTGGATATGAAACCGAATAAAAAATGGCAAAATAGCTAAAATTAACTCCGTAAGTCGTGAGGAAATTATTGAAAAAACTTTACCAATCGATGAGAAAATTGAAAATAATACAATATTAAATGCAATATAAGTCTACTAGCTATTCAAAACAAAAAGTGTTGAAGGTGTATGTTTATAACAAATAGAAGAATACCCAACTCTCACAAATTCGTTTTGGTAAAAAAAGAAGGATCAGCTATCGCAATCAACAGCACAGCACATAGTTTCAACCAATCACAAAAAACCCGAATCATACCAAAAACTCATCCAGGCAGTTAAAAAACAGTTAACTACATGAATCATTTGCTTACTTATAGGAGGTTACTATAACGGCGTCAAAACCTGATTATTTGTGCGAAAAAATTTTCGCTCTTATTAAATAAATATCAGTCCCCTGGGAGGTGCTCCAGCTTATCAATTATTTCAAATTTCCATTATAAAATTTATATGCTTTCGTGTTGTGGAATGTTGCTCTGAATAAATTACGAATTATGCAGGGTCGGCGCCAAAACGAGCAGATGGAGTGATCGTTGAAGAACTTTTCAAAATGTTTGAGTTTGATGTGATGAATCGAGTTTTTTGTTTCACAATGAGGCGAATTTCAGTGATTTTTATCGGTTATCTAGCACTGAGATTTGTATGGGTCAATAAACTTATGCAATCAGATCATTTTTGAAGAATATATTGGGCATGAGGATGTCATTATACAGAAAGAACAATATTTATTCAAGATTTTCTCAACTTTCACTATTTCATTTTCTGTTTTATTCGATTATTTGTTTAGAAAAAGGCTACGAGTACTTTAATTGAGTTTCAACGGAGGTTGAATAGAAAAATTGAAAAGCAAAAAATTACTGGTGGAATTTGAAAAATTGAAAAAAAAAACGAGAGGATTTGGTTTCTTCGTTCACCAATTAGACAAATTGCACATTGTTCAGTGCTTTAATGATAACAATTTCAAGTACCTATTGTATTACAGTAAAAAAATATGTCACCACAATTCATTCATTTTCGATATTCTATCAAAAAAGAAATAGATGAATATGTTTCTGCAACATAGTCCAAAATTCATAGTGAAAAACGCAGACGACCCTCAAAAATGGTATTCATTATAATTGTCTTAAATGTGTCAATTCAAGAATATGGTACCTAAGAACCAAAAAATGTTCTTTGTAATTTTTCTTTTGTAGGTAGTGTGTAGGTAAATGTGACAAAACTATGACAAATATGTAACTCAGGCGGTTTCCACATTTTGAAATACGAAAGAAACGAGAACTGGGGCAACTTAGTCTATTCAAGGAATAGAACTTCTCATTCTATTCAAGGAATAGGGTGTAATAAAAAAAAATGTATATAGATATTTGAATTCATCATTAATAAACTTCCATTCATTCCAGTAAAATGCATTTATAGAATGTGAGGCCCTGATTGAAAAGTTTCCTGGATTTGTACTATATAAATGTTTTCATATGATATTGTGATTTTACTTTTTGCGAAATATTTCCTATTTCCTATAGTATTATGGTATTTTTATAGTTTAGATTTTCATTTTCTATTGTTTCTGTGGCCAAATTCGACGAAACATCAGACACAAACATTTTTTTATTGATAATAATTCAATACAGCGTTATTTGAAAAAACATTTCTCATCATTTCTTTAATCAGTAAACAAAAAGTGTGAAACCTTCAAAATGATAAAATAAAGCAGAAACACCATATGTTTGAAAATCTGTGAATACTATTCAAATATAAATTGAAAGAAAGAGTCCATCTTACGTAAATAATTTTCTCAAAATATACTGAATTCAGCATATTAGTTTCTAATGTGAATTGAAACAGATATCATTCATGGAAAACGTACATGAATTAACAAATGAAAGAGTATCGATGTAAAATTCCACTGACAACAATTATTTTTCCTTTTAAACTACGCCAGAGTTTTGGAACAAGCAACTGTATTCAACTTATGATTAGTCGTATTGTTGAAATTCACAACAGCGAGTCTGGTACCGTTTTTCTAAATAGTTTCATTTGCATTACTATATATCTCATTTCGAAATGACCTTGTAAATTAAAACTTGTCATCAAGATAATCAACCACACACAGTGTTGTATTATTTCAGTTTGAATTCAGTTATACTATGAAGCCTGCCCTGTAGATTTTGCACCTCCGAAATCGGATTTCATTCAAGAGAGAAACACGTATAAAAACGCAAGATTCCGAGCAGAGGTTGGCATAAAAATGCTTTTAAATTTCATACAGTCGATTTCAATAATGAAATTCGGTATTAAGTCAGTACATTAGGCCTCATTTTATCGCATGTGAACTGGTTTGTAGCCAGTATCAATGGATCGCAAATATTGAGAATGACAGTTCTGGTTCCGCCGGATTTGTTTCATAAGTTGTTGCGGTTACTGTAGGGTTGCACTGATGATAATTGGAAAAACTGAAACAGTTTCGAATGAATCGTGTTAAAGCGGTTTCTCTGCATGATGATCATTCAGATATTGAAAGTGAACTGTGGAGTTCCTTAGTGATCAATGCTGGAGCCTCTTCTATTTGTTATATACAAATATTACATATGGTAAACACAAAATCACTACAGATTTTCAAACTCGCTGAAGAAAACAATTTTGACTTTGTGCTGACATGTGTGATCATGCTCTGTAGTGTCCTTGATTTCACCAAAAGAAATTATGCTCAGATATCAAGCCAAGTCAAAAGATATGTTATTCGGTAGGCGAAGTTACTTTTAGAAAAACCACTGTACAATAGTTCACGAAATTCTGGGAGTTAGTGAGGTGTGCAAAAATTTGGCAATGAAACTAGAAAGCAATTAAGGATACTCATCCAGTATTTTCAATATATTACGATACAGGTACATTATTTGAGAAAAGGCGAACACAACACGAACGAATAAAACTTGTAAAATTCTGTTTTGTATTGATTTGGTACTAGCACATCTTGATTAATGTAAAGATTGATGTAATACATAGGCCTTCACTAAGACAATTGGACAGTGCAAAGTTGAATCACTAACAAAACAGCTGCAGCATAGCAGAATAGATGGATTCCCGATTTTTCGTTTCATAAATTGATAATCAATTACAAACCTCAATATCTTTACAAAAAATCAGATTGAGACCCTTTATATAAGCAAAAATTCGATTTTGTAATGTTCCTTTTCATGCACGATTGCAAGTCTCTTTAACTTGGTAGCTGAAATTTACAAAACGTGATTAGAACAGAATAAATGGTTCGTTCATTTAAAAATTAGTTGTTCTTTCAAGTTGCTTACTATTTATACTACATTCGATTTCGAAGGAAGCTGAAAGTAATCGCAGCTGAATACATAGTCGAAGAGGGTATCGATTTGTTATTCGAATCTGCAGTTTGGCATTGGTTATAATTGAGTCGTGTCTACCTGCGGTCCATTTTTATTCCCTAATTGCAACTCTCTCTAATTTATGTTCAGTATTCTGAAAAGTGTTTTCAATGGACGGAAGAAAAAAATATGATCAAATCATGAATAGAAAAAAAAATAAAAGGTAATATTTTCAATCGCAGTTATATAATAGAGATTCAGGTTCTATGTATCTCATAGTTCCACTAGTAAGTATTGAATCAATTGTTTTTTTATAAAGACATAGTTCATCCAACAGTATTATAACAATGGCGTCATTTCAAGTCTTTGCTAATCTATGCAAGGAAGTGAACTATATAGATCTAAGATCCTCGATATTTATAATACAGATCAAATAGAGTGTTATCATTGACTGATACATTTATTTTGTTTTAAAATTCCAATTTGCTACTGAAAATATGTTTACCTAAGATAATAACCCATGTACAGTGAAGTTTGACTTCAGAATAAATAATAGTTTGTTTTGCAGATATACAAATATAGTAAAGTATTGAATCAAGAGTAATCATCTTGGATATATGTGGCCTTTTTTCCTGTGTATTAATGTGTAAATTCTGTAAACTACTTGGAAATTATGGTTTTTGACAAAATCTTTAGTTGTAGTGAAGAAAAGAATCCCTAGACTCTCCAAACTTATTTAACGTTTGAAGTTATTTTAATGAACTGGTCGTAATTAATTGTACCATTTTAGTATCAATATTTAGTACATCGAAAACATGGACTGACAGTTTGAACGCCTTTTAATACCTCATCAATATTTTATAGTTATTCGTAAATATATTCGGTTGAGATTGGATTCTAAGATCGAAGCTTCTTGAATTCTTATTCTCATCACCTACCATTCACATTTAAAATTGACTCTAGGAAATAAAATAAGCTTTTTATAGACATACATGTTTCTGTACCGTAGACTTGGGGTCAAATTATAGCGATGGAAATTCCCATTTGTGTTGTTTCAAAAATGTAATCATGGTTTCGAGTCATGAACATTTGCCAAATATGACGAGTTTATTGCAATTCGAAAGAATTGTGACATTCATGATTGGAAAATTGATTGAGAAAGTAATTTCTGAAGTTATCAGGCAGTAGGGTGCTAAGGAATGCACGTTAAAAAGTAAGACTTCGTTAATATTCAGCTCGCCCAAGATTCTACTTCTGAGAGTTGTCGTTGGTTAACGGACCAGCTGGTTAACGGACGAACAGGTTTTTCAAAACAAAATGAATCCGTTCTGTTTTGTGTTTGACTATGAGTATTTCTTTAATATGAAAACAAGTAATATGAAACGTAAAAGATACACGGTTTGAATTCTTTTTTCAGGTATTCTTCTTAATCAACACCCCCATTATCAGCTAACGCTCGTGTGGTCAAAAGCGTTTTCAAAAAAAAAGGAAACTTGGATGTCCAGTTTTGTAGCGGAAGGTCATATGCAAAGTTCAGCACATAACAAATGTCCCTAACTGGATTTTTCTAATAATTATAATTTTAAAAACTAAAAAACACACATTTAAAAAACGTCTAACTAAAAAGTTAAAAATATTTTTTAAAATAAGCTTAAAACAATAACGAACGAAAAATACTATATAGACGCGACGGGCGATTGATATACAAGAAATATGGCACAAAGCGCCCACGCTTTTTCCACAATAATACTAGTATTTTTCGTTCGTTATTGTTTCATTTAAAAAAATCATTTAAATTTCAGTTCGATGTTCTTCAAAAGCGTGTTTTCTAGCTTCTTTAAACTACATTTATTTTTCATTTTTTAGTTTCGTATGCTATAAAAGTGTGTTTATTAGTCTTTTTAAACCATATTTATTTTATCTAAACTTTGGAATCAATAAGCCATATTTTGTTTAGAAAAATTACCATTGATATTTTCCGATTCCGGAGAGGGAGCCTGAAAATCTGCTACCAAGTCCAAGGCATCAGGCGCGCAAAGGAGAGTTACAAATAAGGCAGCAGGAGCTCGTGTTGATAAAACAATATACTTTTTTCAAATGAAGAAATAAATGTAAGGTGAGTTCGAACTATATCAAGGAGGTTACGTACAGCGCCATCTGGCCGCGAATAGATCAAGCAATAATGTCAATATATCAAGGAGGTTACGTACAGATCCCGAGCTTGACAAACAAACAAACAAACAAACAAACAAACATACATACATATATACAGGGTAAGCTAATAAAAGCGTGTTAAAAAACTTGTCCATTCACTAATCTTTTTTTGAAAACCGTTCTGTCGACTACTTTCAAACGAACGTGAAGTGCATAATAAAAACGAAAAAGATCAATAAGTTTTTCATTGAGAATTTTTTTTTTCAGTTGGAACCAATGACAGATAAAGATATGAAAAGAAAGAAAATAAAAAGGAGACAAATGGAGAGTAGATAAAAAAATAAAGAAAAGAAAATAGAACAAGAAGAGAAGAGATAAATGGTGAGAGATGAAGAAGGTAAATGAAGATAATGAGACAAAGAGAAAAAATATACTATTTTGATCAAATATATATTCAATTTATTATGTGTTTTTTTTAATAGTGACTCAATAGTCCTAGCCCCTATGAAAAAAATCCCGTGGGATTTATGCAGATATATTGAATCGAAGTAAGAATGCAACAATCAGGTGAATCCTGCCTATGAAAGTAAAATTGCATTCAGAAGATTTGAAAAATATATA
>WOGN01001082.1:0-20566 GCA_015342105.1 Leptinotarsa texana | reverse complement strand
AAAATTGTTATTTTCGGTTAACCTTATTAATTTTGTAATTGTTTTTTCAGGGTTTCAAATCATTTTATATTAGATTAGACAATGGAAGTCCGAACTGATGAGATACACCACAAAACATTGTCAACCACCTTCAAACAAATATTTTGTTTTGTATTTCGTCTTTCAGAAAAAAATTAAAATGGGAATTTCAATGAGGAAGAGTTCTGCACTCTATCTAATTACGAGTATAATTATGAGATTACATTAGTTGGGCGGCAAATCGTTGTGCAACTTTTGAATGAGTTCAATACTCACCATTTCCGCACTTCTGTTATTATAACTCAGGAAGAACTAGCGTGAGAAAAATGTTCGGGAAAATTGGGTTACAATTTTTGATGAAGTCTGGAGCAGAAAAGGCGAGGAAGATTCTCTTAACAAAATTTGGAGAATTCATAGAAAACTCAAAGTACGAACATCAAGATGAGTAATTGTTCCTTTGAAGGACATATCCATACCACTAATGAGATTTATCTCGGATAGGAACAGGGCTGTCTAATCTATATCCATCCCACAAAAAAGCAGCCTTAATGATAGATGCGCCAAGCAGATTTTCTAATCAGATTTAACTGCAATCGGCTGTTACATTATCGAGTGATCAGTTACGTTTTAAGGCATGTAGTGTGTACATATAGGGTATTTTGAAGTTTAAAATTTTCAAAATGTCAAGTACTGATACGGCTGAAGAAACTGCTAATTTGTGTCCCTACACTCCACCTAAAAAATTTCCCAACCCCAGCCCCATATTAAAGAAAAAATCGGTCGTTCCTTAGTGCGACTCTGTACAAGCAGCCTTGTCTGGGAGATCACGTGCATTATGCATGATGTTTTGAAGCACTCCGTTGCTTGGTTGGACAGAGTATAGTATTCTACAGTAGTTGCCAAAATTGTTGTTTTCATTAATTTTGGACCAAGTTCTCCATTATTGGAGAAAAATAACACTTGACACGTATGTAGGCAGTGTATCCAGCAGCAGGTTACTCCTATAATTCAAGTGTTTTGTCTAAAATAATTATTATTATGAACATTGGAAGGTGAAAAGGGTACTGATTAAAATGCCATGTGTTTTTTTGTTAATTTTACCGTATCGAATCGTATTTTGACATTTAGTACACTGGTTTTCAGGAAACCGTGATTCAAAAATGCATGAGTGCATTAGAAGTAATTTTCAGAACACCAAACCACACTTCAGAGGAGACTATGATTCAAAGGTAAAATTTCAAACGCTACTTCCTAGAACGTTTGACAGGGTTTTTCTGAATAATAAATTGTTGACGGTTACTTCTGTTTCGGTAACGGATTGTTTTGAAAAATGGTAACTGATAAATCATGATAATTTGGCGATCAATTCACCGTTTTTCCACCATTTTTCATGTATTATTACCAATCACTATTTTAGGTTTCCTTCCGAACACTAGCCACAAACTCACAGTAGGTATATCATATTTTATGAAAAAAAAAAATGTTGTACCAACATTCAATAATTCCAAATCTACGAAACTTTACTAATCACGTATTAGAAAAAAATTATTATGAAAATTTTCAGTTTTATTTATATTCATTCAGTCTGTGAAATATCTTATGTAAGCTGCCAGTTGTCAATTAATAAACATTTTGATAACCAGCTTCCAATATAAACATTTAAAATTGGTTTCAAGTTAAAAAAAATACAATTTTTTTTTAATCTGGATACAATTTTAATCAAACGTCATAAAAAATTTCGATAAAATTATACTAATTTGTGTTCACCTATGTTATAGTGACAACGAGTCTTCAGCGGCACTGGAATTGATAAATGTTGAAGAGTACAGCGGTAAAAAAAAACTTTTGTCTCGAATGGTACCTACTGGTTTCATATAGGTGGTGATGAAACTAGCTTCGCGATGTGCCCAAAAGCCCAAAATCTGGGAAAGTTTTAGCTCCGAAAGGCTACAAAAATGTTTACGAAATCAAAAGAGGTAGTGAAAAAGAAACCATCACCGTATTAATGGTTTTCTCGGCAGACGGAAAAACTGTGTCCCTAATGGTTGTCTTTCCATTCGTGAGGCCTAACAAAGCTATAGTAGATAGTGTTCCATCACAATGGTTTATAGGTCGATCAGAGAGTGGTTGGATAAAGAGTGACACTTTCTTTGAATATATTGCCAATGGGCTCAACAAGTGGGTTATCGATAACCAGTTAAAAAAGCCAATTTTGCTTCTGGTCGATGGCCATAAATCACACTTATCATTGGAACCCAGTCAGTTTTATAGTGATAATCAAATAATTTTATACGCGCTTTCTCCTAATACTATTCATATTCTGTTCATATTCTGCAGCCCGCTGATGTTAGCGTATTCAAACCACTGAAATCAAATTGGAAAAAACAGTACGGGCATGGCAAGCGAAGCCCCAGAATGTTAATTGTGTGCTGACTAAATCCACTTTTTGTCCGATGTTGAGAGATATTCTTAATGACAAATCTCTTCCACAGACTATCAAGAACGGGTTCAGAAAGTGTGGACTTTTCCCATTCGATCCGGAAGCAGTAGACTTCTCGAAGTGCGTCCAGAACCACTTGGAAAATTTGAGTGATACAGCAGATCAGGAATTTGTAGTCACAGAAGACAAATTCAACATTACAGAAAATCTTTTATCTTCTATGAGACATAAACTGTTGAGAAGGGTGTAGAAAATAATATAAACGTTATCGAACAATTAAATAAATCGAAATTAATAAATGAGGAATATTTCAAAACATCTCTGAAGAAAACTCCCACGAAAACAAATAATTTAATTGCCTTGCCCTCGGCAACCCCACTGCATGATTTTATGATCTTTGACTTTGAAGAATTTATGGCTAACGATTTTTTTAACGAGATAGCGCCAAATGAGAATGGAGTTGCTCCAAAAATAATAATATTAGGAAATATCACAGTATTACCTAGCAAGTTTGACAAAGAATCAGTTATAATGCCAGGGGTTCAGAATCTGGAAGAGGTTATTGAAATAGGTGAACATGAAATCCAGACTGAAAACAATCATGAAATATTAATTAATGAGAATGAATGTGAACAGTCTGATCATAGTAACAGTACAACTGAAGCTTCAAGCAACATATCTTTTACACTTAAAATTCTTGTATCAGTAATGGTCCATAATTCAGCAGATTTTGATGAACTGATAGCAAATTCAGGAACTGAGAAGCCTGTACCAATACCAGTCAAAAACAATAAAAATGAAATTTTGTCTTATTTTTCATAATGGAGACGACCTAAATGAAATCAACACATATGTGGAAGAAGATGATAGGGCAGCTGAAACAAATGGTAGTGAAACTATCGAAGCTGAAGACAAGTTAAGAGACAATATAAATGTTGTTTCCGGAAATGAACATATTTTGGAAGATGTCACAAATCTATTCCCTAATCGAAATACAAGTCCAAATAAAAATGAATTACCTTATTCAATAAAAATCCATCTGTTTTATCCCAGCGCCATAGCATCAACGAAGACACGGACACCCAAGTCGACCAAAGAAAAATTACCAGTTGCAATTTCGTCGCAAGCACCTCTAAGAAAAAATTGATAAAAAAAACTCGAAAATGAGAAACAAAAGAGAAGAAAGAATTAAGAAAGGCAGCAAATTCTGAAAAGGAGAAGAATTGAACACAACAGTTCAAACGAACCAGCCAAAAAAAAAGGCCAATAACAAACAGTCAGCGATAGGGATGGGTAGAAAAGTAAATGATTCAAAAATTAAGAAGAGAAAAGAAGTAGGTGCGAACTGCAATTTAGAACTAGATAGTGATATTGAAATTAATGATAAAAGGCATGTTGGCTGTGACAAATGCCCCAAATTACCCCTTTTGAAATGTACCTCATTTCAAGGTACCATTTACAGTGATATTGAGAATAGTGATTTCATTTGTAAATATTGTCGATTTTTTCCTAAGTTTTAAATAGTGATCTATGATTTTATTTATTTTGTGTTAAAGATGTCGCATTTCATTTTAAAAATAAGTTTTTTTTCAAGTATCAAAGAGTTATCAAGGATTTTATTTTTTGTTGATGTTTTTATATATATATATTCCTTTTCAATGCAAATGTACAAATAAAAATGTTCCATCCAAATACCTACTATAGGTATATCATTCCACCCTTCAGTAATTGTGGCTACAACTGGATGCGTGGTGGCTGAAATTAGAATTAACGGCTGACTATAGGATTTTTCGAGTATTTTCAGAAAATGTTTAATATCAATTTTAATCTAACGAATTGATAAAAATTATATTATCTATTTAACAAAGAAAACCTCAAGATATTTTACTATGTAGAATTTTCGGTAACTTTCCTACGAGTTTTATTTTTCATCTTGATCTCGAAATGAGATGTTGCTCAAATGGCTGACTACTGGCTAATCTACCCTAAAACAATCTTCCTAATTAAGAAAGTATAAGTGTTATTGAATACTTTGTTATTTTGAGAAGTTCATCAAATCAGTTCAATAAACCAGTTTTACTATATACAGTCCTTCTTGGATACATTGTTTTCACTGTGTTCGTCCAATAAAAACTTAATATAAATGGTATGTCATAAGTTGGAGGGTAGAATCACGCTAATTCATATGGAGCAGAAAGACACAAAATAAATAAAAAGCACGATGACTTCTGAGAATCAGTGAGAGTTAAAATTTAGTCTCGCGATCGCAAATAACAACGCTGTGGTGAGCGTCAAGCAGTGTCGGACACATAATTTTTTGAACGGTACCTTAAAGCAGGGGTTCCCAATTATATTTGGCCGTGGAACCCTAATTGAGCATACATATTTTGATGGTACTCTAGCTGGTTATTTCGATAACTAAACTGTTGATATGTCTTGGGAAAAACGGATTTCAACAGTAGTTCGAATATTTTCATGTTACGACTGGTAGAAAGGAAAAAATATAAATGAAAAATAATCATTGTAATAAAACAACTATTTAATGTTAAAATGAAATTTTCCATAAAAATAGGTACTAAAATTGGGAACATTTAGATTTTAAAAGATGTATTGGCAACAATAAAATTATATTTTTGGACGGGTTTTATGAAGGTAGTGCACCTAGTTACACTTGATCTATGTAAATACTTCCCAGATGTGGGACATTAGAACCCTGGTTGTTATAACAACGGGTGTTATACGTTGATGTAAACATGGTCATATGCCTCTTTATCACGTGACAAGCCAAACGCGTGGACATATTGAACGAGCGATGGTTTAAAAGTTTCGTAGTTTTCTCTGATAATGGCACTAGGAAAGCAATATTATCTCCACAAACAAATTAATCATTGGAGCAAATGATTTATGGTGTTGTATTCGTCCATATTACCTGAGACCAATCAGGTCTCGGTTGTAAATATGAAGTGTTTGATTTGGAAAAAAAACTACTGATTGTGTGATTAAACATTCAGTTTAAGAAAATGTATGGTAAAAAATATGGTATTAGCACCCTAATGAGGGCGATTTCCTAACAATAAATTAGGGTCTACGAAATCTCAAACATGTTCATTGTCAAAAATTTAATTTTTAATAAAAGTCTTTCTGAACAACTCATCCATTAGAAATAAGCAAATCAAGCTGAGAGCTGAGCTCAAGGATCGGATACAGTTCGACCCTATGAGTAAATGGATATTTGTTGAAAAATATTTAAATACTTTATTTGCTTTTGTTCTCGTCTATCAATAAATTCACCCTTAATATACCAAATGACATCTTTGAACCATTATTTTCAAACCTTTCCTCAATTAGAATGAGCTATGTCAAAATTTGCTAACAAATTAGCAAACTTATCGACTTATCGTTGAGGATGAGAGTCGAAAATGTACCCTTAGTATTGAAAAAGAAATTATCAAATGGAAAGATTAATATAATGGAATTACCTAAATTTATTGTTCTTGGTATTCATCTACCTGAACAATTGACTATTGAGGTGTAAAATTATCTCCCAAAAAAAAGCAAACCCTGGATTCGATGAAATAATTCTACAGAACTTTGTCCTTTAAAAAATTAGTATATATTTACAGTGTGACGGAACTTAATTTGCCGCGATCTGTTCAAAACGTTATATACCTACCTTAACTTAAATTATTTTTGTAAGACAGTTTTACATTATTTTTTAACAAAAACAAAAATAAATTTCGAAAATCGAATATATTGATTACCACGGTATGATTGACTTGAATGCGTCAACGGTTTTGTTTAGCAATAAAGATACATTATTTCGAGTTTCGCATTTGAAAATGATATAATTTAAAAATTAACATATTGACTTGCGGAGTGTTATTGAAAGTTCACCTAGATATTTCTGTAAGTGGACCAGAGAAAAAATTTTCAGAAATCAAGAGGCACTGTGAAACTCTAAAATAAACATCTCAGACGTTCTGCCTTCAGATACACCCATATTAGTAATAGGTAAACCTTTTATTCAACTGACTCGACCCATACTGAGAAATCCCGGTTATAATCCAAGAACTGATGATGACGTATTTGGAAAATATATTAAAAAAACCTATATATTAATGTTAGTGAGCCTTGAAACAAAAGTTTTGCAGTTATTTCATTACTGTGCAGCAAATATTTTAAAAAAAGTTCAAATATATAACTGTCAATTTATTGCACTTCTCTATCTCTATCGAATATTAGGGTATTTGATGGATACGTGCCATGAGTTTTTAGAACTAATCTCCCCCCTTCAGCATTCACTGGCATTGATGTACGATGTTTTTGTTAATTCGAATTGCCTTTGATACCCTCTCAAAATTCATTAGGTTCTGTTAAATCTTGTTATCGCAAATGTGACAAATTTTCAAACATGCACATCAACAAATAAATATTTTATAGTGAATTTCCTTAGGCATCAGAGTAATACATAATTTTCAATTACCTGTTAAACAGACGTACATAAATGAGTTGTTTAAAAAGTGAAAAAAGTACATAGTATTTTCATTTTGAACATTTAAATGTTGTATGATTTGAAATAATAAACCTCAAAATACTTTTTTAGTTGTATGTATACGGTGAGTAACAAAAACATAGAACACTCGCATTAACAATTAATATATTTTTTTAATTAAACACCCAAAATTGTCTTTAGTTTAACATTTTTTTTATTTTCAATACTTTTTATAAAAAGCACTTTTGAATGTATCACATAGCTGAACAGCTTACCTGATTAAATCAGGCATACCTGAGATATTTTCAATATTTATAGGAAAATAGGATGACGTCATGATTCGATCCGATCTAATAGTACGTACTTTTTCACCTGAAAAATTAATTATTGAAAGTTTGTGGAAAATTTCTGAGAAATTAAATTTTAGCTGGCAAAAACAGAAACAGAAACCCGCCTTTGAAGTAAAGGATTTCGTTGCAAGAAGAAACACGGCATTCAAAATAAATTATATAAAAATGTCAAAATACTCTTTTAGGAGTCATTCTACCTATATCTGTAACTACTAACGACTCAGTATCTGCGAACTGATAAAAGTGCAGTGTGTTTAATTTATACATCCAGAAATGTGATAAATATGTGAATGACATGTATAATTAATTACCTGATACATCATTTGCCATCCTTTCACAATTGTTGTTGACCTTTACATTAGTCGAACTGATATCGCCTTTCATTTCATTTATATCAATATATTTTGAACTGTAACTACTTTCCTTTCAAACTCTCATATTGTTTTCAAGTTTATTTATATTCCCGGGTATATATTATTATTAATATATCTGTATCAGAGCACTTTTATACAGATACTATAGCAGTGAAATCTAAGATATCGAATTTATTGTACGATTTTTGTATCTGCTTCATGAAAAGAGCATAAAAAACATTTACAACGCTGTTGAGAAATATTTTTGGTAGGTTTGTCAAAGTAGGTCAGTGTGGTAAGATTGTACTTCCTTAAAGTTGGATAAATCACGTTTATAACTTGTTTATTTGATTTTTCTAAAAAGAATAGATTGAATTCCGTATATTTACATCGTAACTATTGTTTTTATTAATTTATTTTAAGAAATTCAATTGAAACCGGATTATTTAATAGTTTATGAAGCGTCTTACTGGTACTTTGTGCTGGTATAGCAATGTCACACTATTACGTATGCCAATCGTGTTGGTTAAAGGAAAATTGCAAAATCACGTTTACTGAAATCAGATATTAATTCACCGAGAGAAGTGACACGGTTCAACTCAGTAAAATTTATTAACTTCTTCTCACTTGACATTTATTTAAACAGATAGGGAATTTCTGGTTAGTTTCAGATTTTCATTCCCTTCCAGTGACTATTTACTACTATATTATTTTAGGGAAATTTGAATTTTCCATTAGTTGATGAAACCGAATCAAAATATTTAAATTTTGGAGAATGTTGCTTGCTACAATTATTATTACAGTTTCCTTCTACTGGTGATATTGTTTAGTATGTAGGAAATCAAATTAGATTGGGAATTTCAGGTTCATTTCAGGCTCTCATTCCAATGGAACGCCGTTTTACTTTTTATGGTCAGAAATATTAATTCATCAGTTTATTAACTCAACAATTTATTCAAGCTTCTGCAAGAATCCGCTCGACGCTAGCGCCGAATTTAAATTATCAACAATCAATTTAATTCATATAACTATAATTGTCAAAAAGCAATTTTATTGATGTTTCACAGAAATTGTAGTAAATTATTCGACAATTACAAAAAGGTATGTATGACAAACATTCACTAACTGTCAAAAATTTCAAACAATGAAACTATATTATAACTGTTCACAATTTTTCATCAAACAAATTGATTCATCTAACATTTAAAATCAAGTGTCATTTAAAATAGAACAAATTTTGAGAACAATCGTTTTTAATGTGTCCAACAAATGCATGAATCAATTAAATTCAAAGAAATAAATTGTTAAGTGAGGAAATTGAGCATTGAATATTCCTTCTGCCGCCTACTTTCTACTTTTTTTTGTTAGAACAGAACACATTAGAAACCTTTAACTTTTTGTAAATGGAAAAGTTGACTATGCCAGGTTATTTCTCATTCTTCTCGTTTCTGATGAAAGGTAATCAACTGATGACGGTAGATATGCAGAATTTTTGGGTATTCATTCATATTATTAATATATACCAATTATACCGAGAAATACTTGCCAAAAAAGTAGGGTATTTCGTAGGAATCACTATATTAAACACAACCAGTTTCAGTCAGGTTCGTTTATGCTTTATTATCTATATCTTTGATTTAAATTTATTCGGCACAAGATCAATCCACAATATTACCTTAATTTTTTAGGTGTACTTTCGTTTTCATACAAAACTTTTATGTATGCTGGAGTAATATACAAAGAATTTAGCTGAATGAAATTCGAAGTACGAGAGTTAATAATTTATGAAAAAACCTGTCAGTTTTATTTTATATATATATATATATATATATGCGGAAAATCTAGAGATAGATTGAGTTAGATCCGAATAAGTTCAACTTCTTGATGAAATCGATTAGTTTATGAGGTGAGTAACCTTTCAGGTCAGCTGATAACAGTGAAACGGCCAAACTCTGAGAACCTGATTCGGTCCGCAACGGGGCAAGCACAAAGTACGTTCTGTTTCATCACTTTACAGAGACTACATGCACTGTCTTTCGAAAGCCAAAGTCTCTACACAGGATTATTTAGACGGCAAATACCTTTGAAAAGGTCTGTAGTGCACCCTTGTTCTAGTATCTAGTACAGATTTCGCCAGGAGTCTGAAACTCAATCCAGGTGTTCATTGGTTGTTTAGCAAAGTCTTAATAAGTGATGCCAATGACAGGTTCTGATCCGCTCGCAGGGCCCTTCTTTGCCAGGTAGTCAGCAGCTTGGTTACCGTCCAGACCACAGTGGTTAGGAATCTGTCTGTTTAAAATCTCTTCAAATCTGTTTTTCCGTTAAACAGCTGTTGCCCCCCTACGAACAACTCTCAGAAGTTGAGAAACTAGTACGAGTTAAGGACTAACGAGGTCTTACCTTTTAACGTGTGATTCCTAACACGGTTACAGAATCATCCCAGCTTCAACCAGATAAATTCTCTCGAGAAAAATATCTGGTCGAGGCAGGAATCGAACCCACGGTCTTCCGATCGTGAGTCGAACGCATTACCACCGCGGCCAGTTCCACAACAAACAATTCCAGACCAGAAAAAAATTATATATAGTCTTGATATCACCACATTGCGAATAGTCTTCTCGGTAGGACGATTATGGCCCGAATAGAACACCCATTTTCATAAAACAATGTTATTATTTGCGGTGTTGTTGAATGATATATCCGACCATAGTGATTTGGCAAAATAGACTGCATAAATGACAACTAATTTGACAGATGTAGCTTTTACAATTGTTATAGTTCGGAAGTCCCTGTTGGAAGTCCCTATACAATTTTCTAAACGATTAATTTTTTCACTCTTAGCTTACAAAACTGGTAATATTTTGGGATAATGGAAGACTGAACTCTGTTACTCTCAACAAGAAGCATTGTAAAATAAATATAAATGAATTATCTTTTGGATGAGTTCAATGATGGTAATTTTCCTAGAGTATCTGAGAACCTTAGCAAATGAAAGAGTCACAATATTATATCATACCTAAGTATTAAAAAAAATAAATCAAACCTTTAACATACAAAATATCTAATGGAACTCAAACAAATTTATTGTGAATATACTTGACCGTTGTAAAAAAGCATTTTCAGTAATAATAAAGGTAATTTATAAAGAAATCTAATCATTAACATAACTGAAACAATGAAAACAGTGAATATAAAAATTGAAACCAGAATAGAAAATACTAAAAATACCAAAAACAAAAATTGGGAAACTCCTGCGTGTCTATTAGAACTGTTATTAATAATCGAACACTGTGATCGTAGAATTCCCATTGTGTATTCATGCGAGGCGGTTGTTGTCCACCATTTACTACACTGAACTGAAACATATGGAATATTTCGGAAAATAAAGCGTTGTTTAATTTTCTAAAGCGTCTTCTACACCACTCGAGAAGAGAAACGTGTAGAGATGTACTTCGACTTGCTGTTGTTTTTTGCCCCCGATACAAAGGAATTATCTCCATTTCATTATCTTTTCTTAATTTGACATCTATTCATTGACCTATTATCCAACTGAAATATTTTATGCCAATATACATATACAAGTGTTGTGTTGAACCTTTGTGAGAAATAGTGATATAATGTTCAGTCCTATGTTATATAATTCTTATTTATTAAATTATTCATTACCAACTATAGGGATGATGGTAATTACATCAAACGGAAAATTGAAAGTAGTCATTGCGAGACAATTCGTTCTCTTTCAACACTTCCGTACAAACTACTATATTATTTCAAAATCAGTTCCATTCCAAGCCACTTATTGTACCGGAAAACACGATATGCAAACGAGCTTGTAAAAACATTTACTTCACCTTGAAATAACTTCCGTGAGCGTCAAACCTACATAAATGCCAATCGTATGATTATCGTACTTTTTATAATTTGCACTGCGTCGCTGTTTTACTTCCTACTTGTATGATGCTGTTTCTTGTCATATATCTACTAATAATTTCGCTACATGCCATTTTTAACGCATATGAAATACGCAAAAATACTTTCTTATTCTGAAGAAGTTTTTCAATATTTTTTAATTTTATTTGCAGGACTCGATTGTTCGAAATTAGTTTCAGGACAGGAAGTCCAAACTAAATTTTATATTTGAAGTGTCAAATATCACGAAATCTTCCTATAAAATTAAGGTTTTCTATTCAGTTTTCTCGGGGCAATTATATCGAAAATTTATAGCAATTTTTCTTCTTCTAATTTTCTTCTTTGGGACTTTATTTCTATACTTACATACATATATCAATATTGAAATATTGACAGTACACAAAGAAAAACGAGAAACTACTCAAAACTAGTCACTTATACACGATAATGGTCAAGGTGGAGGGGTGCAAGATATATTGATTTTCAGTATTACACGAAGATAACAAGACTTGGAAATGTTTTGAAAATATAAAAAAAATAAAAAATAAATCTTGGAAAGGAAGCAACGACAGGTTTCTTTGTAATATCAAAAAAGTATGAAGTTGTATAGAGGTTCATATTTTCAAAAAATATCCAAACTACAGGGTTCTAATTTTAAACATCCCAAAATCACCACAATTTGTTTTACAAAAAAAACAACATGAAGGATCGAAGTTTAAAACATTATCACACACCATACTCAAAAAAACGTGCCATCGGGTAATTTTAAATTACCATCCGATTAATTTTTTCATAAAAAGATGAACTAGCGCAAAAAAATGTGGGATATGTCATGTAGGTACCTAGTAGAAAATGGCTTTCTTCTGAAAGGAAAAATTTGCATCACTTTGGAATGGGCCGCTAATGACATCTGCTTCGATTTTTACCTCAACCATTTCCACTGATAGACCGTTTTCCGGGATAAGTGGTAATAAATTTTCCAAAGGGTAATTGTCATCGATTACTGTAGTGGTATCTCAACTACGTAAACTTTTACCCAGATTGCATGTACATATCTCATAAAACAGCCTAATTGTACACAAATAGGTATAAAACATGTATACATGTCCAAATTAAAAGAATATCGATTTCTTTACAGTTCTAACCAATCACATTTTTCTCAAACTATTTTCTCTAATACTTTCTACAGACGTAGACTGCCCATTTTTGAAAACTTCATTTTTTAAAACAAACCTAACCTATAATCTATCAACCTACAATATACAGCAAGAGCCAAACGTGATGGAGAGCAATCGCGCAGGTATAGACTTTGTCAGCTAAACTACTATTGGATTATGATAAGCCCCTAGCCGGCCACTGCCGTACCTATGATTAGTTTTAATTAGGATAGTGAATGGAACATGACTTTTTGTAATTTATTTTCATATTTTATTTAGTATTATAGATAGTAGTAGGCACAGTTCATTAAAATGTTATATAATGATACACTTATCCAAAAATAATCTTTTGTAAGGCGATGACATCTCTTCAGAAACAACAAATTATTCAGAGAATGCCAAACTCCAACAGCTTTGCAGGACAAATCATTCGTATGTCTTGAAAGAGCTGTAGTGGGGGTTACATTGAAAATGACTTTGTGCGTATGCGGGCGGGCTTGCCATCACGTTTGGCGCTTGCTGTAATTATATGATGAAATATAGAGAATCACAATCTGACAATAAGGTTTTTGTTTGAATGCAATAATACTTCTGAGAACGAGTTGCCATCGATTGCAAAAATGCATTTTTTGGTTGAAAGTAACTAGTGGTTTAGACGAACTTGATTGTCCAGTTAAAGAATTGGTATAGTAATTTCCAGTTTTTTTTACGTTAATCCATCAGAAATGATAATTTTTTTCTCAAATAATTTAAAATATGAATTTCTTTTTGGTGTGATATCATCGTCATCATTCATACTTGATCATACGTTCATTAGGAAGCTTATCAATATTTTCATTTTCATAGGATCACATGCCTACATAATTTTGGATTATTGAGCTCGTATGAATTAATTCCCATGATTCACTATTTCCGTGGAAGTAAGGTTTTCTTTTGTTTCGAAATCGCTGTACATTCTGGCCTTGTTTCCTGATTTTATTGGATGGAATATTTTCCGTATAGAATTTGTCCTCCTCTCAATTTTGCGTTTGTAGTGACTGATATATGCTTGTGTTTGGATAAATAGGATGTCTAGACTTTTCTGTGAGCTTACTTAATTACAGTCGCTGAAAGCCTTCATTTTGAGAGAAATTTGTTTCGAAATTTTCTCCTCACAGGACTACAACTGCATTGAGTAGACTTTTTTTTTCAGTAAATAAGAACTATGAAGGCGATTATCAACGTAATTCATCATACTTATTTCAACATACACATGTAGCAACGAGATTTTCCACTGTTTCAGACAGATTTGAAAATGTTTTGAAATCATTATTCAGACAAAAAAATAGCATTTCCGCATCGTTTATTTTCATAGATACCACTTTAAGATTAACACTGTCGGGTCGATGTTCCAAAATCTACACATTTTTTATCTCAAGATGCTACAGAAAAAAGAAAATCTTCAACTTTTTAATGTAGTATAATTTGTTTTCTAGGAAAAATTTTGACATTTCCATTGTGGATTAATATTGCATTAAAAGGAGAGGCTACTATTACATTTTTTGTATCTGTTGGTAAAAATAACATTCCAATGTATGTTTTGTCTTGCGTAATTGCATCTCCCAAAGTTTTTAAATATTGAGTAGGTATAGGGTTATCCTAATTTACTAGTCGATGCTTCAATTTCATCTTTTTTTTGTGTAGATAAAACCAGCGGCGAACTTTGAAAATACGGATAAAAATGAATTTCGTGTTTTGATAAAGCAATGCGAACAAGTGGTTTATGACCTACCAAACTCGCTACAAAATATGGAACAACGGGTATTCGGAAAGAAGGACATCATTATTCAACATAAACTTTTTCAAAAACGCAATAATAGTAATAGAAACGCTGAAATGATTATCGTTAGATTTATGGTCATCATTACCATTATTTCGGCAGGCAATTTATGACCTACAAAGTATAAGACACCCTCTAACGGAAAGAATGTAATCACTACTCCTAATTGTGATAAAAACGTTTTATAGAATGCAAGATACAATATCAGAAACGCACAAACCAGGACATTGAATTTTCATCATATAGTTCTTTGAAAAATCTACTTTTAGGTTACAATTTTGACAATGACCATTCAACGATTTTCTACCTGTTCCTTTTGACAAGCTTTGAATTTATTCGATTCTCTGTAACGATTTAATTAGGGCAATACATTTTTCACATACCTACTAAGTTATTATGAGAAATTATATCTGGGGTCTATCTTCGACGAGATCTTCATTCTACTGAGTGTCTTTTATGGATATTATGATTCAATATGGTTCAGGCATTGAAAATTGATCAAAAAGTTATCCCCAATTTAAAAAAAAAAGTATAACAAGTGGTTTCTTGGATAACTGCACAAAAAAAATTATTATTCTTTTTCTCTCTTATTGATTAAGAATTTCTAATAAAATACTTGGTGAAACAAGCGCCAAGAGAGTTTTGTATTTTTGGTATTTGGGAAGAGTGTTTGTTTTGGTACATCTCTAATAATTTCATTTTATCGGAATTCACATGTTAATGTCTTCCGCTAGTATTTATGCAACACAGTTGCCTACATTCAAAAATGTTGTAAAGAAATATAAGGATCTATTATACTCTATCCTGATTTTTGTCTGAAAAATCCGAGATATTCGAGCATTTCACTAGATATTGTAGAAGGGTCGGGACTTTTGGGATTCATGCAGGTAGAATGGCGAGAAGGCGAGTTCTTGGATTTACTGACTACAAAGACCAACCGAGAAAGAACATTAATATCAGAATTCAGGTTGAATGCAGTATTATATTTTTCGTCTTACTTTTAATCATGTTCAAACAACTCTAAAATTAAGTATTGTCAATAATACTGTTGAAATGAATAAATAAAGTAATTGTGTAATTCAATAAATATTCCATATTCTGTGCTATTTATATCAGTTTAGTTCAATCGGTGATAGTGATATTATATACTATACATTTAATAATTATTATACTAACCCGTTACTTGATGAAAATTAATAACACTATATTTGATAATAAAATAATTACCCCACTAATGAATTCAGTAAGGGAATGTTTCACAACACACTATCTTTCTCAGTCGGGTGGTTCCAATTTAGAAGGTATTTTCATTAATTAGTAATGAGGGATATATTAAGAAATTTTCAACATTTAGTAATATTCATTTGTCAATTTTAATCTTTATTGACAGTAGTTTAATAAGTACAGTGGTCAAATCCAGAGACTTTCAATTGGCGATAAATGATCTAACAACTGTCCTACACTATCTCAATTGAACTCCATTATGGACTAGTCCGACTACAACTTAAAAAATATTACGAGAACAATATCCGCCTTAAAATTTCGGAAAAAGTTCAATACCTGGAAATACATAAATAGGGTCCATAGAATTGATACCACAAAAGTACACCGGGTCTTAGCCGGCTAAAAAGGCCAAACTCAAATGTATTTCATCTCTTGTCTACTATGTTTCCATTCATTTCCATAACTGTAATCGGTCTATTTAAAAAGAAAAACATTATATTTTAATTCTATGGTTCCCAAAGGTTGATAAGTATGTAATCGATACGTTAAAATGTGAATTTTCCTTGAAGAAATCATCCATTTTCATATACAGCTGAAATAATTTGCTCCGATGAGGCCATATTCCAAACGTAATCAAGAAGTTGCAGGTTTTTTTGAGATAACACCCCAATACTCTGCAATTATTTTAATTAACTTCAAGGATATAACCAACAAGTGAGGACGTGGGAGAAATATCTATACTGCGGATATAGAGTATCATCCTAGCAAGAAGTTGGTTTACTTATTACCATTTTAATTACACTTCTGTAATGAATAGATCATTGTAGGTAAGCATCTAATTACCATTATTAATATGTCTTTATCTCCGTCACTTTCCACAACTAGATATTTAAATATTTTTTATTCATAATAATTGAATATTACAGTCGTTCTATCCTGGTTTATATCGATATTATTACAATATTAATTTCAAGATGGTCAGTTTCTTCCAAAAATGTATGCCATTAGCAATTCCTGCAACAGTGGCCATGCAGCTATAGACTCGGCTCTATTATCCTGGAGAATACTCTTTTAAATCAATTTAAATCAATAAATATATATGACAGATAATTGGAAGTTTCGTATACCTGCAACGTGTTCCGTGATAACATTGATAAGACTGCTCCTTTCTAAAATGAATGGTGCTTTACCAAAATGTTCCCATTGAAAGTAAAAAATAAACAATCAATTCATTCACACTGAGCATTACTGTTTTATCAACCTTTAGGTGATAAACCTTTAGGTTGATAAAACTGCAAAATGTTGTGCAATTGAGAAATTCGTTTAGCATTCAAATATTAGAATATCACCCATACGAGAACAGATACAAAAATTACAAATGAGTTTTTTCTGATCAAAATGCATGAATTTAATAATATGCATTACTACAAAAAGTCGGGCAGTGTAGCGGATATTTTTTAGAGAAAGTTCTTTGTGAAGTCATCAGATTAGATTATTGATTATTAAAATTGTTGAGTACCTATTCACCGCATCTCAGTGATTCATCCGGTATAATACCTAACTATAGAAAAAGAATAGGTAGATTCAAGTCGATGAATAAATTCAAAAATTTCCAAATCACCTATCTTCTCTAAAAGTTCCACGAATAATAAAAATATATCATACCCGTCGTGATATCTTATGAACCGTAATCCAAAGTAATCCAGTGTTACACCTAACAACTAGCACTACCCTCGTAGCTTTCTACGTCCTGTTGTAAGGCAGAGCTATCATATTATCCCACACTAAGTCACATTCATTTCTAGACTAAGGAACAGGAAGGGAAGGGGATATTTTATCACCTTATTCCAAACAAAGCGATGTATTCCAAAATATTCAGGTCACTGCAACATCAACACGTCAAACACTATGTAACTTGATTACGTAATTCCGAATTTAACGTAATAGCACACACTTGTCAAATCTCGTAATCAGTAAAAAATTCCTACGTGGGGTAACTGTGACTGCCTGTGCTCGACCGCCACCTTACCACTATCGTTTTGGAACTGTTTTCTGTTTGTGTAGTTTCTATCACATCACATCACAGACATCACGTTGACTGTTACCCAGTTGGGATGGTTATGGGGGAGTGGGGTGGGAGAAGTGGTCACACACATAGTTATTTCAATGTTGTCAGATTTACACACCGGATCTTCACTTGTAGAGCCAAATGTGGTGTGGGGAAGAAGCCAAGACTTCCTATTTGTAACGCATGATGTGATTTCCTTACGAGGGGCGTTGAATAAGTTTGCGTCACCACATGCCAACTGTGTGGTACTGAAAAATAAAACGCATGCAAAATTCATTTAATTTTTAGATGAGGCGAATGACAATAAATACTTTCATTGCAACGTTTCATCAAACATCGAAAATGAGTTAGTGAATTCATTTTTATGCCATGTTATATATTGTGAGTGACTTTAGATCATCCGTTAAATGTGAGAAAGAAAGATCAGCAATAAACAACTGAACGTGTATCACAGCCCAGCTTACATTTTTGACTTTTTGAATATTTGATAGTGAAAGTCGTTTATATTGAAAATTTAAGGACATTAAGAAATGCTACCAAAGATTTCTATTATAAAACTTCATTCGATTTAGCAAAAAAACTGACCCGGTAAAGAGACACCGTAAAATTCATTCTGTTCGACGAAGAGATGAACAAACGGATATTACATTATATTTTTAGAATATCAGGGTTAATTGAATCATTGATGTATGCTTATGAGTTCGGACAAAAAATGTATGTCTTTTTACTGTAGATACTGTATACTTACATGTTTTTGCCTATGCTTATGTACCACCTAAACAATGTTTTTATCAAATATTAACAAACTGGATATTCAAATAATCTCTATCTAATGTTGTCAAGTAGTTATTCCTACATTTTTATAACATCAGATAAACATTTTCCATCATTCGTTTTAGAAATGTATCAAACAGCTCATAAAGACAATAAAATGATGACCCAAAGATATATTTAAAACAACCTTCAGCAATAAGCAAGAAATTCAACAAATAAAATGCAATAAAAATTAAGATACTTCAAGTCAAGTTACTTCACGACGGGTGATGATTGGACTATTCCTCCGAGAGAAAAATATTTGTATAGGTCATTCGAGTGAAAGCACTCGAATGACCTATACATAGTCACAACGTATCGATTCTTCACAGTATATAATTTTCCAATTGAAAGCCTGAAAAACAAAACAAGCTACAGAAAAGGAAAGAAATTAAACTTTAATTTATAAATATAAATTTGTATTTGAAAACGAACGAAATGAAAAAAATAACAGTTAATTTTATTCAACTTCAATTTCACATATCTGAAAGAATGAAATGAATAAAAATTAGTAAAAATATTTCATTTTCAGGGAGATGTAGCTTGATAATAAACATATTGCCTTTGGAATTGTTTCTCTAGAAGATTGGTAATAAAATTTTCCAAAGTTTACCGTCTTCTTGTTTGAATATTTGCCAAGCAATTAGAATTTGTTTTATTTGCATGAAGCCTTTCAATACGTGTTGCAGTAATGTCAAATTGTTTTGAGAAAATCTCATCTTATTTTTTTGTACCATTCTTGAAATTTCATCGGTTCTATTTCGAATTGAATTGAAAGTCAATACACGTCTCAATAATGACTCCAAATTAGGTTGATTTAATCTGTTTCTGTATTACGATTATCAATTGAAAATTAGGATTCATCCTCTGGTATTCACATTGGATTTGGAAATGAAAGAGTTCTTAAGCAATATGAAATTAATACTAAAGTACCTACATATAGTATTTAAACTGAATATACCAATGGTTAGTGATATAGAAATGAGACATTTTCATCTAACAGCTTCTAAGAAATGAGGACAAGAGATTTGCAGCAGGTTTGACATTTTCTGGAATTTCGGCTAGCAATATTTTATACCTATATGTTTATCAGCATCTCCGTGAGTTGAAATATTCGACAGGCGCAAAAGTGAAAAATAATTATTTCAGAACTTGATAAATTTTAATTGAAACGTAAGAAAAATAAAACAATTTGAAAAAAATTGAATATTTGTTTTGGCTGAGATATTACCTTTCTCAAGTTTCTAATCATTTTTTGAGGCGCTGTTTGTCAAAACGCAACCAGTCATCACAACCAACTCGAATTCCTTTTCCTTGGTAATACGGAAGTGTTTTTATAGCATCTGCAAGAGACGAATTTTCCACAATTATTCGTTGAAAATTTAATGGGTATATGAGAAAAGATATTTGTGAACCTGATTAATTAAATGTGCAACATTTATCAAAAAAGGTTAGAGAGGTCTATTCCCTTTCAACCAATTATTGAATATCCAAAACAGTTACACTGAAAGAGTCTTAAACAAGATACTCAAAATCAACTAAACAATTTCATTAACAAAATATAATTATAGTAGAAGCATATTCAACTTCCCGCACTGAGAGGAAAAGAGGTAGTAGATGATCAATTCAGCATTTGTGGACAATGAAATTTTTCTACTCTATTGTAAAGATCCTTATTACCATAGTTTAACACATTTTGTATAATCGCCTGGCTAATAGATAACTTATTCAGCATTAAAATAATCACTCACTTCTAAAGATTGCTATCTCCAAAGTTCAAATTATTTTTGTCCTGTCTAGGAACACACCATTGCCATTTGACTCTTGAAAATAGTTGGCAGACATCTTATTGAATTTTTGTAACGTATTCTAAAAACACTTTATTGTGTGATTTTCACTAGACAGTTTTACAAAAACGCACAC
>WOGN01001081.1:0-20567 GCA_015342105.1 Leptinotarsa texana | reverse complement strand
ACAATCCCTGATATCCCATAATATTTTAATTTTTCAAGTAGAATATTTCGATCAATTGTTTCAAATGCCCTTTTAAGGTCGAGAAATGTCGCAACAAATACTGATTTCTAACAATTGTATTTTTCCATTCGGTTATTAAAAATTGTAGAGACGTTTCACATGAGTGTCTAGCTCAACGTAACATTAGTTCATTTCAAAAAAAGTTCATTGTAAAAAAAATCAGTTCTTACTCAGGGCGCATAGAATGAGAATTGACCTTTTAAAATTTTTACTTTTGCTGTGACCCGTTGATGATCGTATCCCAATGAAAATATCAACATTATTGGTTTTCAATGTTATGCTCAGTAAAAAAAATCATTTTCTCACCTAATAGTCTTTTTATCGGTCGACTTGTTCTCGGGTCGAGCCCTGTTGAGCACTTTCAAGAAATCGGAAGACTTTGCTCGCATCCTGCTATGAATGTACGCTTTGGAGCACTTGATGTGATAGTGCAGATAGTGTCGGAACATGTGGATGAGGTTGATAGTGTTGTCGCGTGTATTTCTAGCGGTGTGTCTCGGAAAGAGAACAAACGTCACGTAACCGACGTTGTTGTCGACTTTGGCGTCAGTGTTCTGCAGTTCGAGCGGCGGCTCTCGATGGCTGAACAGAACCGGCGGAGCGGTGTGAGATGCCCGAAGGCCCTCTTTGAGCTCTTGCATGAAAACTTTGCCGAGGACGACGTCGTCATCATCTCGGAATCTTGTTGAGAACACCACTGTCACTCGGTCCGCTTTTGCCTCTACATACCTGAAAGAAATATTTTCATTAACTTATCCATAATCACTAGAGTTGAACTTTTTGATGTTATTATCAGTCTTACAGTAAATGATTTATTTTGAGTCCTGGTAAATATCTGGTTTGCCAACATCGGCATATTTATAAAAAAAATGTTTCTATTTAAGCACTTTTAGTGGCAAACTTCAAGAACAAATTCTTTTCTTTTTCAAATTGTATTTCTTTAAAAGATTATCAATACAAAAAAAATTGATCAAAAACTGCCAAGAAAAGACCCCGCACTTTATTGATAACTCAGGAAAATATTAAAGCCACAGTCAATAAAGCATCTGATGAAATAAAAAGAACCCTAAAGTGGTTCTCAGAAAATGGTCTCTTGCTAAATGAAAGAAAAACTGTGCTTTTACGTTTCAATCATTCAAGAACTACTCCAGATCATACTTTACTAGTAACGTCAATTAATGGATCAATTCAACAACAAGAGTAGACAAAACTTTTGGGTTTGAAGATAACAGAAAATCTCAAATGGAACAAGCATACTGATACGATTCGTAAAAAGATATCCTCAATATCTTATTGCATTCGACAACTATGCTGGAATGTAAATAGAACACTTTTTTTAATGTACTACCATGCATACTTTCATTGTAACATTTCCTATGGTATTATAGCTTAGGAAGCATCTAGTGATTGTTCCAGAATACTCAAAATTCAAAAAAGAACCATAAGGTATATAGCAGGAGTTACTAGAAGGACAAGTTGCAAACTCATCTTCCAAAATCTCAGAATATACATTTATGAGATATTAAAATATGTAAAATCGCACATAACCAGTTTTCCTACTCATAATGGTGATAAGAATTATAATACTAGAAATTCCCTACAGTTGGAAGTGCCAACACACAGATTAGTTGTATCTGAATCATGTCCCAGGCTTATGGCCATTAAATAGTACAATAAAATTCCGAATACAATAAAAAATCTGGCTCTAAAACAGTATAACTATCGAATCAAAGAGTTGCTCCTGGATACATCCTATTATTCTCTCAAAGAATATATGGATGATAACTTATGTAACATTTTAGAAAGATTTTAATAATGATGCTGTTACATAAATAACAGATTATTTTTGGTTTTGACTTTCATATAGTATGTACATGCCCAACATTTTAGTCCGATTTTAATAACGATGCTATTGCATAAATAGCAGATTATTTTGGATTTTTTTTACTATTATATATTGTGCCTCCAAGTGCACAGAATTTGTATTTTTAAGTTTGTATTTGTACACGTTTTGACATACTCAATGTCATCTATGGATGATCCAACTGAATAAATATTATTATTATTATTGAAAATGGCGTTCCATCAAATATTCCGAAATTTTAGCAAATTGCAACTACTCGACCTTCTGATCAAAAGTGTTCATGAGCCCAACTCAATCGTAAGACCAATTTTTAATATGGAGGGTGTTGAAGTTGAGATATGCCCACTACTTTTTATAACAAATTTCAAAAACGGAAGGAGAAAATTCTAATTAGATTCAAAAAATAACCATCAACATAATATTCAATATATACAGGCTCAATATTTTCTATAAATTTTAGTAATTATTAATTATTATGGAACACAAAAAAAATAAAATTTTTATACATTATGGCTGTATACCTATACATCACTATTGAGAAACATTTTTTGTATTAACCAAATCATAATGCCTGTGCAACTGTCAAACACAATTATTAGCCTTTTGATATTTATACTTCGAATTGTGAATTTGAAAAGATATTCTTTTTTGTTTTAAACAAAACGTACAATTAAAAATCCTTTGAAGTGGTATCTCTAAATGACAAAAGGTACATATTGAACTCAATTGAATTGAGTATTAGTTGTTTTTTACAGGCCCACAAACAATAATTGTTTCCTATTTTTCTTGTTCTGTTTTAGAAGACCATGCTCTAACTGTAGGCAATCTTTATTTTTATAATATGCATAACGTTCAACAAAACATTATTGGGATATCACTAGAATGTGTTCTTTTCATTTTCCAAAAACTTTTTTGGAAAAATTGGGCCTATATTGAAGACGCTGCAGCTCAAAAACTGATCTGGATTTGAGTTCAGTCACTAGACACATCCAATTAGAAGATCGACAAAACATAAAGAACGAAACGCCATTTTTCATAACATTGGTGAAATAATTTCTCGATGCACAGTGTAGAAAAACTTTTTTGTTCATATGTCACTAAAAAATAAAGGAACATTACTGGAGTATTTCCCAACACCAAACCGTTATTTTAACATCTCGACACGTGTTTGATCAGTGATCAAGAGGAAGATCAAAACATTTTGATCTTGGTGATTGAAATACGTGTCGAGGTGTTAAAATAACGGTTTGTTGTTGGGAAAAAAGTCCAGTAATATTCATTACTATACCAAAGGTTCCAAACAGTGTATCACAAGTCATATGTAACTTTTTTTTTCCTGATTGATTCGGCCGTTACTTGATGAAGATCCATAGTAATTTCAAAAACTACACCTCACGATTTGATCTCCAGAAACTTTATTTGAAAAATATAATCACATGTTTCGCTAGCACAGTAGCTTTCTCAAGTGTGTGAATACTTCAAATTGTTCTTACATTTATATTTATATACAACAGGTAACCATAATTGAGACTACCCCAAAAAATTACCTGTACCTCTACCTAAGGTACCTACCTATGATTACCTAAAGCATATTACCTCACATCTACATCAATAATAATTCTTTCTCGAATTTTAAGAAAACAATTTCAATAATGGTGATCTACTCAAATCTAGTTGGTCATTCATTAGAATGTTTGAATTTTTCAGTTTATTAATTTCCATTGCTTCCAAATGATTCAGTTTCAAACCTTCATTTTCTATGTCCAAAATTTCGAACTCTTTGTTAAAGATATGATTTTCTTCTAGAAGATGACTTGAATATGTTGAATTTATTTTCTTATTCACATAGCTCGTATGATGTTCTTGGATTCGATTCCTAAATGTTTTGCAAGTTTGACTAATATATACCTTAGGGCACATTCCCCACTTTAATTTATATACTCCTGATTTCTCGAATTTGGATGTCTTGTCTTTATTATTTTTAACTAACTTTCCCAATGTATTACTTGTTCTATATGCAATTTTAATATCTCGTTTCCTCAAAAATGAAGTCACTTTTTCCGTTGGTTATCGAAAATATGTTAAAGCTCTATAATTTTGATTATCTACCTTATCAATAGGAAAAACGTCTCGAATCGCTTTTGCTTAGACTTTCTTGGCAAGTATTTTGTAAATTAATTCGGCTTCAAACCCATTGTTAACCACAATTTGCTTGATGATATTAAGTTCTTTATTGAATTTGTCTATTGAAAGAGGAACATTGACTATTCTGTGAATCATGCTATTATAAGCTGCTACTTTGTGTTGATAAGGATGGGTAGAATCGTAATGTATAGTAATATCTGTATAGGATGGTTTGTGATAAATTGAAAAATCATGTTTGTTGTTCCTTCCACTAATTGTTGAGTCCAAGAAATTATCTGGGTTGTGTGCTTCTATTTCAATAGTGAATTTAATGTTTTCATGAATTTTGTTAATATCCATATGAAAAGTATCTAAGTACTTCTTAGTACCTGTAAAACATACCAAAACGGCATCCACATATCTATGCCAATACAAGAAATTCTTAATCAAAGGATGTTTAAAAATTGACTTCTCTAGATTGTCCATGAAAATTTCTGCAACTAAGGGGCTTAATGGATTTCCCATAATTAAACCTTAATAAAATAGAGAACATACCTCTACCAGACAACACAAAATTACTATCCTTTGATGTGCAGAATCTATTTTCTAGCATACCTCCTAATGATACTATTACTTTAGTAATAGAATTATTAGATAAAAATAGAGTAAACCCAGTCATAAAATGGAAAATAATGAACCTTCTGTCGTTATGTCTCAAACAAAATTATTTTCAATTCAACAACAATATTTATTCCTCCTCAAAAGGTTTAATTATGGGAAATCCATTAAGCCCCTTACTTGCAGAAATTTTCATGGATAATCTAAAGAAGTCGATCTTTAAACATCCTTTGATTATGAATTTCTTGTATTGTGATAGATTAGTGGATGACGTTTTGATATGTTTTACAAGTACTAAGAGGCAATTAGATACTTTTCATAGGGATATTAACAAAATTCATGAAAACATTAAATTCACTATTGACATAGAAGCATGCAACTCAAATAATTTCTTGGACTTAAGAATTAGTAGAAGGAACAACAAACATGATTTTTCAATTTATCACAAACTGTTCTATACGGATATTACTATACATTACGATTCTACCCATCCTTATCAACACAAAGAGGCAGCTTATAACAGCATGATTCACAGATTAGTCAATGTTCCTCTTTCAATAGATAATTTTAATAAAGAACTTAATATTATCAAGCAAATTGCGGTTAACAATGGATTTAAAGCCGAATTAATTAACAAAATACCTGTCAAGAAAGTCTAGGCAAAAGCAATTCAATGAGGTTGATAAGGTATATAATCAAAATTATAGAGCTTTAACATATTTTGGATAACCAAAAACTAGCAGAACATTTAGAAATAGAATCCAAGAACATCATACTAGCTATATAAATAAGAAAACAAATTCAATATATTCAAATCATCTTCTAGAAAAAAATCATATCTATAACGAAGAGTTCGATATTTTGCAAATAGAAAATAAAGATTTGAAACTGAAAGAAATTAATAAACTCAAAAATTCAAACATTCTAATGAATGACCAACTAGATTTAATCAGATCACCATTATTGAACTTGTTTTCTTAAAATCCGAGAAAGTTGAGTGAATTTCGAGCTGATAGATCCAGTCTATAAAATAATGGGCCCAGGATGGATCCCCGAGGCACAACTTTTTTATCACAATTGATTCTGATTTAATTGTCCCCGAGATGTTGGGTTCTGTTTGTCAAATAGGATTTGATTAAGTCCAAAGATGTGCCTTTGATTCCATATTTATCAAGTTTGTTGCATAAAATTTCATGGCTGACTATAAAACCAAAAATATGTTTTATAGTAGATATAGAAATTATGATATTAAGGATTTTTTAGGTATTACTAGTATTCTATTCAATGGTAGTTTATTGAATAAAATCACAATTTTGCTTAACTGGCTATCGACCAAGGTCTTTTAGACCGTGTTACAAAATTGCTTTAAATTACATACTTATTTTATAATATTTTTCAAAAAATGCATATATGAATATGAGAAAATAAAACAAAAATTAACTGATTGAGCTGTCTTATTTTCTCAAGAAGTGTTTCTGTTGGGTGACGATTTATGTTTTTATTGTTTATCAACTTTTAATATATACTTATTTTGTATTTGTATTGCTGTAGCTTGTAGGTTCTGTTATGACTAGTCCAATAAGTTTATATATGATGCGTCTTTTATACATTTGTATGGACTTCGGTGATGAATAAATTTTATTTGGTATGATTTGTCGGCTTCTTGTTTCGGGGTTTCTCAGCACAGCATACTTTCTAATGATATCTAGACTGTCATCTTTTTCAGCAAACTTCTGAGTAGGTAGCGATAGTCTTTCCTCTGTTGGTGTAATACCAAAGTTGGTATAGCACAGTTGGTACAGCAGAGGGTTCGGTGGGTTGTGTATGGAGTTATCATTCTATTCTATTAAACTAATAAACAAGTACCACAGGCAAAATTTTATTCGTCATTCATTATTATCATCATTATATTATTCGATATTTCCAATTCTCAACCTTCTGCTACGAGTAGTTTTTCGATAAAACAAATAAACACACACTATACTCTATCCATTTAAGCAATGGAGTGTTACAGAACATTATCATGCATAGTGTCTGTGATCTCCCAGACAAAGATGCTTGTACAGAGTCGCACTAAGGAATGACAGATTTTTCTTTATAATATGTGGTTGGGTATAGGAAAATTTAACAGTTTCTTCAGCCGTATCAGTACCTGACATTTCAAAAATTTGAAACTTAAAAATACCACATATGTACATACCACAGGCATTAAAATGTAACTGACTATCTACTGTTCAATGACATTATCCTTTATCCTGTGATATGAATATCTCACATTGTGGTTTTTGGTGGTTTTACATCCACAAGTATCTTTCACTGTCTTTGTCACAATATTTTCTGTTTCAAACACATTAAGTCGTCTTAACATATTATGTAATGCCACTGAAATATCCATATAATATTTCTTGAGTGCAGAGTAAAGGTTATTTGAATTATCATCTGATGAAATAATTGTTGCTCCAGATAATTTATATGTACAATAGTTTATTTTTTTAAGCAAAATGGTGGGTGGTACTTAAAAAGGGGCCACCTATAAATGGATTATGGTTGATACTTGAGAAATTCTGGAAGTTTCACCTGCTTGTAAAGACATACGTATATCTCACAAAAAAAAATTATATATATACAGAAAATATACCACCATATAAAATATCACTGAGCAATTCAGACACGTGGAACCGAAATAAATTAATTACATTATTATGGCTTTATTAACAAAAATATATATATATATATATATATATATATTTATATATATACTATTTAATGTGTAGGTGGTATATGTGAAAAACATTGTCTATTTATTCTCAAAATCTTTATTATTATTGATATGATATATACTCATACTTGTTTTTGTGAATTTATTAACAATGAATAATTTGAACAACTTCTGGTGTGCCCCAATATCTTTCTTGCCAAAGTTGGAAACGGCAGAATGAAATGCAGATTGAAGGAATTATCTAAATCTATGTATAGAGAAATAACAACAGAAATCTTCAAGGAAAATGAGAATGTTCCAGTTTTCACAGAAGAATGGATAATATGGTTTACTAAGGCATCTAGCACACTAGTTGGGCAATGCAGATTAATTATTGCAGTTATTTCATATTGGACTGTTTAATCTGCTGAAGATGCCAACTTGGTTGGTGAATTGTGTGTCGAAAAGTGTGTTACAGTTCTAATGTTTGGGAGCAGTTATTGTTTTGGATTTATTCTACACCGATCTAGTTCTACATTAATTATCGGAAATTATTCAATCATTAAATTTTATATGTATCTCAAATACTTACAGTGTTTCATCGTCTCTATATGGAATCACAGCCCTTTTCTGACCTTCATCTCCTTTCTCTTGAAAGTCAAAGTACTTCTCGAATACTGAAGCAAAACAATTCCTCTTCAACAATCCTAACTTTTTAACAAATGTTAACCAGTCCTGAGGAATGTTATCTAAATCTAATAAAACAGAAACATTGTAGCCAGGTTCAGGAGAAATTAAATATGAGCCATATTCCCGTTTGAGCAGCTCATCTGCACCATGTTCTTGTAATTGTTTGTAAAACTTCAATGAAATACTAGTCTGAAAAATTAAATGTTATTTGTGGAAAATCTTAATCATCTGAATGTCATACTCTTATTTTTGATTTATCACCATTTAAATTTGAGATATGGTATAAAACACCATCAAAATCTGCCACAGTTATGTCAATGCTTTCGTTTTTTAACCTAAAAAAGAATTGATCATAACGAATTTCAATGAGTCATAAATACACTACACTAAGAGACTATATAAGAATATTAATATCTACTTCTACTCCCAGTCTTATGTTTGAACAGGAAATTGTAATCATAATTTTATCTAAAACAGCCTAGCCCACAAAATTTACATGACATGAAAAATAAGTAAAAAAAATACTTTTTGAAATCACTTACCCAGCCTGTGAATTTTTTATTTTAACAGTAAGCGTTTCCTCAACTACCCTGTTATTTATTTCCAGTAATATCATTTTAAATATTCAATAAAAGATTAATTTAAAATTAATAAAAATTCTAACTGGATCATACATGGGAGGTGCTGAATTTGTGTCAACCTTCGAATGTCAAGTGTCATAATATGAAAATGTGACATTTGGTATAGTACATATCCCTATCATCAAGTCGGCAAAGTAGTAATCATTACATCAACCGAACACTACTGAAAATCAAATAAATCCATTAGATATTCTTCATAAATGAATACATTTAATATGTTCACAAGTGAAATCATGTCGCATTATGAAAGCACTCAAATTTGATAATCAGTTCACTTATCTGAATTTTCTGGATTTTTTAAGAAACTCTGCGTTTTCAAAATTTACTGAGTCTTATCATTTACATTTTTTTGAACAATTAAAATTGTTTATTATATTATAAACGAATCAAAACAGCGAATAATTGAATGTTACTGACTAGATTCTTACGGCAGCAATAAGCATTTTCCTTGAGTATGACGTTCACATTATAGAATCTAGATGACGCTTACGTCGTGGTCCTCGTGAATTATGTTTCTATTGACTACTAATGGATGTCACTTATAGTATTATCCAAGTTAAAGTTTGTGTTGATATTTTTTAAAATAGACCGTATTTCACTTGAAAAAGATTATGTATTTTGTGTTATAACGTTTGCTAAACTTTCCGTAGAATTCATGGTGAACTGTAAAATACGTTACAAATACTCATCTATATCTGTTTATTCTAACGTTGAGCAGTAATGGTGTAGGTACTAAAACTAATAATGAGAAAGTGAAATTTTTGAAAATTGCACTCAAACGTACTTCTCATGAAATTTTTCAAGTGTCATTTTATAACCTTATCACCAAAGTGTACCAAAAAAATGCCAAAGATACTATGTGGTTCATTTTGTAATGTAATGTAATAATGAAATCGTGAACGTTTTGAATCTTCCCACTTCATTTTATAAGTAGTTGTTCTCTAGATTAAAAAAACATATTTCAGAAAAATGAAACGCATTTTTTGTAGACTAAGAGGTGCATTTCAATGAAAATTACTACAAATAAATGAATTAAAATATGGCATTCAAAAAACATGATAAAAAGTACACGAGTTAGTGAAAAATTGTAGTCTATAAATTTTTATATAAAAACTGGTCAAACATCGTCTTTTGTTTCTCATAACATCACGTTTTTACAAATAAGTAGAAAATTTAAAGGGGTATATTTTCAGGAGTGACTAACTTTTTGGCTGGGATTTAATCAAATAGGTGAATGAATGTCATTACGATGTCATCGATGACATAAGTAGATCAAACTTATTCCGTGACATTAAAAATCGTGATTCATGAATGAATTGTGTGTATTTTCTATAATGTTATTCAATTCGATACTGAAGAGCCTTAAGTCAAGTGTCTTACGGCGAAACATCGATGTCTACCAGTGAGGAAGACAGTGTTCCATATAGGTAAGTGAAATTTTTTAATTTTCATTTAGTATACTGTGTGGAAATCCTGTGAATGATAGGTATTTGATTTTGATCCCAAACCGAATGTTTGGAATACAAAACGAGTAAAGAAAAATGCTTTTTTTATAATTCAGTGTTCATATAAAAGAATTATTTTTTCGTGTAACTCAATGTTTTTATGAAAGTAGCTGTTTCAGGAGGGCTACACCTCTATGTATAGAGGTACTTCTTTTGAAATTGACTGCTTTCTTCCTTTCTTTGGAAGATTCCCCAATTTATTTGTGTCAAGAATGAGTAGTATAGAAAGCCAAAAACTTTGTCCCCCCCCAAAAAAGTAGAAAATATTACACAATAAATTCACTATTGGCTATATTATCGTTATGTCCATAATTTGGGGTGTAGATATATAATTAGTTTATTTTCATGAAATTCTGACTTTTTAACACGCTTTTTTGAGTTCAACTTCTCAATGCAAAGTCAATAACGCTAAATTAATTTCAAGAAAAACAGAAGTGACCTAAAAGTCATATATATTTGAGCAATAATGGACACAATTTCACAAATAGGGGCTGATTAATTTTATAAATGCGTTTTGAAGCTTAAAAAAAACGGTTAAAATTATTTAATTCTCTATAGACGTCTGAACATAGATCTTCGATGAGCATGAAAGATACTTTTGTAATGCACTGTTTGGAAGCTTAGGTGTAGTAATAAATATTACTGGAGTTTTTTACCAAAACCAATCGGTTTTTTTCAACACCTCAAAGAGGTGTTGAAATAACGGTTTGGTGTTGGGAAAAAACTCCAGTAATATTTAACATGAAAGATATTTATGGATTCACATTACCATTTAAAAAAATTATTTTGAACCAGCTACTTAAAAAAATAGGTAACACACGACACAATCTTATTTATACATAGATAGAGACTGAGGCATAGAAACCAAAAAATGCCATCACGGTCTTAATTCATACTTGGAATTATTTTTAAAGTTATTATTTGTCAGTTGAGAATAACAGAATTAATTGTTTGTATTGGGTGTAATGTTGGTATTGGATTGAATATAAATAAATATATAAATCACACAAACCTCAAATATCTTTGACTAATCTGATAACTGTTTTTCTTTTAATTGCTCAATGCAAAATAATTATTGTGAATTCCAACTCATTTTATTATATATAAGGTATATGGCATTTATCTCCCATGTCCTCATAACTTTTTGAGACTTTCATTGTTGTTATTCTGAACAGGTTTTCATTCGATTTTTCTAAATTAGATACACTTTCGTTTTGTTTTTTCATTTTGTTCATACCCAATAATATTAATGGTACTAACATATTGAAAATGATCTTTAAATGCACGGTAAAGTGGAATTACCCTTAACTTTCACAAAGTCAGTTTGAAAGTAGTTAATATCAATTTCAATATATCATTTCCATTATTATTATTATTTGTGAATAACCTGAAAGAGAACAAGAAAGAATACAAGAAATAGTAATAAATAGTTTTATTCTCATCAATAAATCTTTTAAATCTTTGTATCACAGAGAGCTTACAATCAGTTCAACTTCGAAACAAATGGAGACAGTATCTGATAAAAAACATGAAGAACTAAGCCCTATTCATTATTAACGACAAATATCACAGTCAGAAAAATTAAAACAAAATTTAAAGCTACAAGAAACTAATCTAATATTAAAGCAGGTTGAGCAATTTGAAAAATTGGAAGACAAATTTCATTCAAACAAAAAAGTATCGGTTACCACGGTCTCCATACTGATTCGGTGTGTACGTCTATGGAGTAGTTGATAGGGCTTGGAGAACTCCTCGAAGAAGACGACGGAGAGGGTGGCATATGGTACTGGATACCTTCTTCGTAAACAGGAGATGCTGGTGGAGTGTACGCACTAGGTACTGACAAAGGCGACACTCGGTCCATACCTTTCAAACTGTGTCCGAGGTGTGTCATCAGCTTGGTGCCCAGGTGGACATCTACTCCAGGAGTTGACGCTAAACACTTGGAAACTTCCTTGGCACACGTGGTGAATCCTGCACGGAATCGGTCAGCTTCCACTACTGGATTGACAGACAGGCGTTGTTGACGTTTCAACTTCTGAAGATGGGACACTGTCAGCTCGAGAATGTCGGCCTTTTCCAGCTTGGAGACGTTGTCCCCGTCCGTGGCCAGGGCGGACACCATCAAATCCTTGAGCTCGTCGAGGCAGCGGTTAATTCTGGCTCTTCTTTTTCGCTCCAACATCGGTTTCATGACCTTGCGGTACTGCAAAGTACGCGAAATAGGTTGAGATTCTTGCACAGCGGCGTAAGACATCGTAAAGTTTGGTTAAAGGCACTCGGTTAACTAGCGCGAAGTTGCTTGCGTGAGAGTCGGACTCTGAATGATGAACCAGAGGGCGATCGGCTGTTTTATAAGGGTGGGGGCCAGGTGCAGGGCTACGCTGATACCGTGGGAACAGGGCTGGAGCTTGACTCGAGTCTATTTAGAATAGGAAAGGACGGTCGAGCGATTACGCACCATATGTTCAGTAATTTATTCGAAGCAATTTGGTGTTTGTATGGGAACGTGGTAAGAAGGCTGTGGGAACGTGACTGACGCGCGTTTGGCGCGAGATTGGCACGCATTCTTTTAGTGAATGAAAAAAATTGGTGGGATTGGGGATGGAAAACGTTGAAGAAATGAAAAATATTCACGTTTACCTACTCTGAAGTCAAAATTTTCAGATGAAAAGTCGCAAAGAAAATTAATTTCAATGGCAGTCGACTTTTTGAGGAAATATTTACAAATATCCGTGAATCGTTTTACGTATTGTTGTACATAAACTTTGAAATTGTGCGAAAACTATGATTGCGACGACGGATCACTGTAATAATTTTCATAATATCGACTTAAAGTAACGGATGAAAACTTAGGATTAAATAATTTCAATTTTGTATCAAATTACACCACTTCAGAGTCGAACTTTTGAACATTGTGTTGAGTATATTTACTGACAGCAACATGAAGGCGTGTTGGGGTACTTCATGTTCAAAACTCCAAATTCTGAGTCGAAATATTCGAGTTAAAAGCAAAAAAAAATATAATCTCCTTAGCCAATAATAAAATTATTAAATAAATTATTTGGTATGAATGTTTTGTAGCATATATATCTGTTTTCGGACAGCATTATAAAACATGGATGCCAACCTGTGGCTTGCGAGCCACATGCGGCTCTTTGTGGTTCTCAATAAATGTAGTTACCCGAGTCCCTTTTTCATTTTTGTGATATTATATTAAAAAAGTTACTGTTCCGTATGTGATTCAAAAAGTCTTTCAAATTACTGAAAACAAATATGAAAGACTCAATGGTTTTGACTGATGTCATTGAAGATGTGCAAATACTGAATTTACAATTGCTGGGGAAAAGTGAAATAATATCTGACCTCTCACAGTGTATATTTAGTTTACAAACTTAATTACAACTTTTTCAAAAGGATATTGCAAATAACACACTTTGCCATTAAAAAAAATAGTTCCAATAATAAACAAGAAAACTAAACGAGTATGTAAAAAAACTGGAAGGAATATTGACGGAATTCCGAAATAGATTTCAGGATTTGAAATATTTTAAACCGTCTCTTGATGTTTTTCTGAATCCATTGGAAATTAACATAATTCAAGGTAAGTTTTCCATTTCCAATACAATCATGACTCAAAAAGCATCTGGAGAATTAGAAATAATAGAGATGCAAGCAGATCAAGCTCTACAATTAAAACATCGACTACTGAATTTTGAAAATTTGTACCAGTATCGAAGTATTCTGAATTGATAATGTATCTAAGTACCTATATGTGAATCATTTTATTCCACTTAAAAATTCGTGAAATCCAAACATCGATTAAAATTAACTAAGCAACATCTCAAAGAATTTCTGAGAAGTGATGCCACCAATTAATCACCACATTTCAAAGAATTATCAAGTAAAATCAATGTTTTAATTTTTAATTTAAATTCAATACACATATTTTGTACTTTTATTTATATGTTTTCAATAAATATAACTCATGTGAATATTTTTTTTTTACTTTTCTTGCACACCTTTTGAATACTTAGCTATATTTAATTGCGGCTCGCGAAAATTTTCAAATTTTGAAAAATGGCTCGGACTATCAAGCTTGATTGGCCACCCCTATTATGTAAAATGTGTAACCTGGAGCATTGAAAACTTCACCCGATGTTTTGTGTGTAACAAAACTTTATTCATCTGTTATTTTTTTAGTTTCTCATTAACCTTTTTTTGTAAATTTTGGTAGAGTTTATTGGATACATATTAAATAAGCATAACTTTAATGAGGAAAAAATTACATCCCCACTTACAATATTTTCATAAACATCAAAATTCATAAATGACACCGGATGATATGATTTTCCTTCCAGTTACCTGCAAAACTGACCTTTTATGTTACCAAATTTGAATCCCACGATATAAACGATATGAATTTGAACTTTATTCGATCATTAAATTCACAGAAAAATTAATATCTATCTGTCCATTTATCTCTACAAACTGCTTTCTTTAAAAAAATCGCCATTACGAAAGGAAACTTCTACAACATTAAATATATATTTTATTCGTTGTTTCATAACCTATTTTCAATAAAAACTTGATCGCACATAATTTCTATGATTGACACATTTCAATTGCATAACTTACCTTATTCGTTTGTTTTAATTTTTTTAATAATCGGTAGAACAATATTGTAAATTCTTTTTTCTTGGCGGACGATTTCATCAGTTGTGGATTGGTGATATTAACTCGTGCATGGTATGCGTGGGTTCGGATAGTATTTCATGCACTAGTTGAGTATTTCATTTTTGCTGGTGAAGCTTCCGATTGCATTTTTTTCTTTTGTTGGTTATATCCTAATATGTTCCTACTTCTGAAGAAAATATCTTGTTGGAGTCTTAAAGGTATTATTGTTGTATTAAATTCTAGTCTAAATTCTCTAATTAAGTAATTGAATAGAAGTAATTGATACTTAAAGCTATTGTGAAGCGAAACACATGTCGCGGTTTTTGTGAAACCCTTTATAGTGAAAATCACACAATAAACTGTATTAATTAGTTGTAATTGAGTAGTTCATATCATGGGCATGTTATATTAACGGAAATAATCTTCTTGTCTGAAGATATCTATTAATATAATTCTACAAAAGCGTATTCAAAAGGCAAATCTATCGAATCCATATTTTAAATGATGTCCCAAAAGTAATAGCCCAACTTATCTTCGTAAATTAATTCTATTGTATGTTGACCATTGACTTGACCGATGGGGGTCATGTTACCTGTTTCCTTGCGGACATGGAAATTGTCTTGAATAGGTTCTGTCGACAAAGGATTTTTAGAGAAATAATGGTTGAGAATCCAATGCAGGATGAATTTGAGATTGGGGTTCATGTAAATAAACTTGACTTCGAAATACAAAAATCCAAAAAGTGACTGAAATTTGACTCTTAATAATATCAATTGACTATTTTTATTTATTTCGAAGACATGAACAACTTATGTAACTTGGAGACGATTTTCGAATATTTGAAATCTGTAGATGACAATAAAAAAAATGTGTCAATTAATTTGAAAGTAATTGATAAACAATGCTGTTTTTTAATTTTTGGAGTAATAATCAATTAAAATTTCTCACTATATAAAATTACCACATTACTTGTTTTTTCATATTTGTGATAATATCAATAGTTCTATTGAAAATATACAATATGCACAATGAATAGAATGAATTGCAAAAAATATGAAAAACAATTGTGCAAAAAAATGAACTTTTTACGAGTAGGTATACCTTGAGAGTGGTATGAAATTATCTATAAATAAAATCATGAAATGTTTTCTTAATGACTGAGTTATGACACAACGTTGTTTTTTTTTATGAGGTTTAACGATGGGTCTTTGATTTATTTTGTTCTTCACAGTATACGTGGTATATCTACGAAATAAACGTTTCAATATCTTCCGTTGTATTAGAAAAAATGTGTAAAAATCTACGAATATGTGAGATTAGAAAGATAAAGTAATAATAGCTATTTATGATGAATAAAAGTAAGCTTTTATTTTGTAAATAAAACATACTTTTAACACAAATATCATACAAAGTTTTTTGTACAACTGTCCTGTTTACATAATAAAATAGATAAATTTATTATTTCTATAAAAACATATTTTGACGTCTCTTGTCAGAAAACTTTTTTCATGTTGTTGCATTTGCTGTGAAGTGGCCGTGTCAGGAGACACAGAATCACCTGGTTACCAACAAACAGTATATAGTTTACAGCTCAGGCGTTTTATTTAAAGTCACATTTGAAGTTCTTGCTGGTGTTTACATGTATATATTACATTCGTAACAGAATTCTATTGTATCTATCTAATGTTCATAATAAAACTTCCTTGAAAATTGAATAATTATGTTTTTTTTATTGCTATTTGGTCGACAAAAATCGTGTTAAAAATACTTTTAACACTAGTGTTAAAAATATTTTCAACAGGCTACTTTGCAAACATCATCTTTTAATACCCTTGACAACCATTAAAAATGTCACTTTTAATGACAGTTGTACAGAAAAGTTTTTATACATTTTTGTTGGTTCACGAAAGTGATGCGGTCATTGAAAACTATCTTTGAAAAATTATGCTTGATTTTTAATATTGTCCGGTTTTGGCGGATGATGTATGAAATTAGATTTAGGTTTTTCTTCACTAGTTTTTAAGTATCGTAGTTATGGAAAAGTATATTGATTTTTGTTATGAAACTTATGGAGATGCATACGTTTTTAATACAAATACAAATTTTTCGTTGTTCAGACGGAAAATAAACACAGTTAGGCTCTTGCTGTTTAATTACATGAAATACATTAATTTTTTATTATTTGGCTAAAGCAATTGTGAAAGTTCACACTATATGTAACTTCCAATTCAACTTATGTAACTTTTGATATTCCTGTTTTTGGAACTCCCAAAAAATAATTTTTGTTAGTCTGTTATCTGTTATTAAGGAAATTAGACTAGCAATGATTATTCATTCGACATAAACATTTGATATTTAATTAAAATGTATTTATGGAAATGAGAATATCTCTATTTACCTAATAATTTTGCTGCGTTATTTTCATTTCAATTTGGATTTTTTGAAGCTATCAACTGCGTTTCAGTGATGTAGTACCTATTATAGATTTTTTGACCAACAGTTGAAAATACTACTTCATATAGTAGCCACGTAGTAATATCGACTGAAAGCAAGGTTTATATTTCAGATTGTATAAGTAAATAATAAGAAAACAATAATCTATTCAGTAACACACTTCATAACGATGGGAAAGGCACGCTTTTCCCAACGAGAACATCTGTTCTGGTCTGTGTAAGTGTAAATTTATGAGAGGGGTATCGCACCCCTCATCATTTATTACGGGTCAAGCAGGCCATTAATAGAACAATGACTAGTTGAGTTGATGAAAACCAAAGTGGAGATGTGGGTGTTCCGATTTCAATAATAGCCAACACAGAGTCAGAAGCTAATAATTTTATTTGATCATTGTAGCAAGTAGAAGAGAAAAGGTGGTGATATATATCTAGTGATGGTGGCACTTGAATTATCATTTCTGGTTAGATTTTGAATCAAAAATGAAATTGATAATTGATAATTGAATTTTAATTGTTTCTGTGAGAGATCGATGCAAATAATCATGTAAAGTGCCACAAATTGCCGATGATTTTTATGGATGTCGAAAGTATTACTTTTATAGATATTTCCAACAACTATTTTTTATATTTACCATTACTTCTACTGAAAAACAGATACTCCTCTCCTGGCTGGTGTATTATACAGTGCATTTATTTATTGCCCACTCCCTTTTATTTTTTGAACGGGTCAACTCAAAAAATTGTAATTTGGGATAATGAAATTAATACGTGACTACGTTATTTTGAAGGGAAATTGACAGATGAAACTTTCAAGATAGCAACTGGGCACCATCTAGGAAAAAAATTAAATGAAAAGGAGGGTTCTTGTGATACATCTTTTTGAAGCTCTTGGCAAATGCTTCTCAACCCCAGAATAAAATGTCAATATTTTCAACTATTACAAAATGGCGGAACTTTTGATAATTGCCGGAATACATTGACATTTAACTACATAACATGAGGTAATAAGGTTGAGGTCAGTTCAGAAGATACTCGAAATGCTTGAACTTCTTGACATATGAACAGCCTATCCGATATTTCACGCCGAACATTTTCGAACACAGTAACATTCCCCTGTTATATTTTGATCAATAAATAGAGGTGCTATAATATGGCTTCCCAATATTCCTGCCCAAACGTCCATTTTTTCTGGATATTGGGTATGTCTTTCCCGGAAAACTTGAGGGTTGGTGTCACTCCAACAACGGCAATTTTGTCTATGAACATTGTCGTTAAAAAAAAACATACATTCGTCACTAAAACAAATATTGTGCAGATAGGTATGATGCCTTGCAATGGTTTTCGTCATGATTTCGCAGAATTCTGTTCTTCGATCAGGGTCATCTTTAGTTAATTGGTGTACCATTTTAATTTTGTATGGATGATACCTATTCCTCTTCAAAATCATAATAATTTAATTTATTACTTGAATGTAGGACAGTGTGAATTTCACTGATATACAATTGAGTTTTGGTAATATAAGCTGTCAATTCCTTATGACAAGATTTTATTCCGAAAGTAAAGCTACAATGGAAATTGTAAAAATTGGCGAAGGCAGTGATGTTATTTCTAATATTTCCGTTTTTATATTTTGTATATCTGTTAATTTGAAAATATATATTCTTGATTGACAAAATTCCTGGCTTTTATGAAGAATGTAACTGGAGTAGTATATGAAGAACTTTGAAAGGACGAACTCTTTCATTATAGTTTTTCATCTTTTTCTTTGCAAGAATGAGAAATTTAGACTTTTAACATGTGCAATTAGTATCATAATGAATATTTAAAGTTCCATCTATTGCAAACACAAAAAAGTTCAGCGATATAGAAATAATCAGTTTATTTTTGTTGAATTTGTCTGTTTTTTGGTGTCATTTTTCAAAAAAATTATTTTCACTATGATTCTGAAATATGCTCACATACAATGCAGTAGTATTTTCATGTATACGTGAAGTAATATTTTCTCATTGTTCAAATGTAGATATGTAAACTATTTTGAAAAATGAGAAATGAAACTTCCTATGTTTTCTATCACTTGTATTTGTAACTAACGTTACTGCAGTTTTGTTCTATAAGGACATTTTCAAATGAATATAATAACCTACAATACAATAAAATATAATACCCTATTTTCTTCATTGACTCAATTTTCTGCGGAAATTTATATTATCTCCCAAAACTTTCTTCCTCTATGCTACTGAACAGGATTTCACAATTTATATGTTTGAGCTTCTAGAAGGGTGATGAATTACTAGGAAAACATTAATACATACACGTGTACTTTGTAGAGTAATTGCATGAAATCAACAGAGCAACGTATCTAGAAGCTGTTCTATAAATCCGGTATTCCGGTACTTCATAACCAATTGACATTTTGAAATATTAGAAATCCTACAAAAAGGGAGGAAGCTTTTTTTTAAATCTTTTATTTCTAATTTGAACTATTGAAACTGTTTTTGATATGTCTAACTTGCCCAAATTTTGTTTCTTCTCTCTTTTTGCAACTTCGTGTTTTTTATCTATCACAGTCGCATTTCTTTATTTGATCAAATAAAACATGGACCGAAGTAGATTGAAAGTAACTTGAAAATTAAAGCCTAAACGCAAAAATGGCTGGTAAGACATCTGACATTCAAATATCGAAAGATATATATTTCATAGCTAGCAAGTAGTAAAGTATGGGAATTATCAATGAGAAAGAAAAATACAAAAAGAAAATCATGAGAAATAAGTAACCACAATAATGATTTATATGAGTGGACGGTGAAGTTCGATTCCCGATCTTCTCCAGATCTTCCATTATTTTCAAAGCAATTTTTTTCTCTCTGATGCTTGACACACATTATTATATATACTGTACACAAATGAAATACCAAATGTAGTTAATGAAGATATTGTATTATATGCTGATGATATATCGGTCATCGTAAAAGAAAATAACTCTCAGTTGGTCATGACAAAGATAACAAATGTGCTATAGTCTATTTCAAAAGAGTGTAGAGTAATAAAATCTCATTAAGTATTCAAAAGCGCTACAGGGTGATCCGTCAATAAATTCTGTCACTTCCCTAGTCCGCATTGCAAAATTATGTCGTTTCATAAAGAGCAGGTAGGTATCACCCTGTTTTAAGGGATTTGTCCATTGTTATCGACGGATAAATACTGAGCCAGAGGCGCGCTAGTGGGATAATTGCCAAA
>WOGN01001080.1:0-13600 GCA_015342105.1 Leptinotarsa texana | reverse complement strand
AGGGGAAGTACTACATATAAATTTCTATAAAAATCCTGATTATGATGCTATAATGTTGTGAGCTGATGCATAGTACTATGGGTAAGCATTTTTCAATTATGATGTGATATAAACTCGCAAAATTGACTTCTCAGTTTTCCCCAAAAATATCTTCGATTTCAATATCACAGAAGCCTTTTGTTTCATATAACTTTAATATACTTGTATTTATTTCAGTTGTTCACTATTTATGCTATTACTTAACAACCAAACTCCACAAAAATATGTTCCCATCAATTATTCCCATTTAATTCCCAGCTTTATAAATGGTTGCTATTTGTGATTCAATAAAGTTGGGTGGCGCCCACTTAAATGTTAATTTGAATTTGATGAAAATAATCTTCAACGAACCCATAGTGCTCTCCGGCCAAAAGCTGCCGTTCGCAAATAAATGTACAACGGATTATTGACTTATCAATAATTTGCTGTTACACCGTCGTGAAGTAACTTGGCATGAAATCTTTTAATTTTAATTTCTTGTTAATTGTTCAAATTTCAATTGTTGCTTGTATTTTATTTTATTGTAATTTCAAGTTTTTTTGCTTAATATAATTGTTACTTTTTCAAACAATCTTTTTAATTTTATTGATTCTTTCAGGGATTTAAAATTTATATGAAGTCGCCCCGGAGTGCCAATTAATTTTTGTTGTTGTTTTCTAATTTTATGAATTGCATTTTGGAAGTGTTATCATTATATAATTTTTATATCATATTAGACAATGGAAGTCCTAACTAATGAAATATATGCACCTATACTCTCATAAATTTGCAGCATAACTCTCTATGATGCAGAGAATATCTCGCAAAATCAGTCAAATTTTCAAAGAGAATTGATCAGAATCAAACAGATTGCCGTCAATAATGAATATAAAAGATCCATCGTAGATAAACTACTGAAACAATTATAAAACCGCAAAACTACAAATTTAATCTATCCTCGAATCAAATAAAATAATGACCATCGTTTTGCGTGTCCAACATATCTCAGTTATTCTACAAAAGAAATATCTCGTTTTTTTTTCAGAAACAAGGCATAAATGAAGCAATGTAGCATTCATGAAGAATAACAATTTGCATTCAGTTATAAATTATTCAAAGACAGCACGAGACAAATTAAAAAAATCTGAAGCCTACAAGCTCAAGTACGACGACTGCAATGCCTTTTGTGAAGGCCAGACTGGCCACTGTTTCAAGCAGGAATTCAAGGAACATTTGAAATGTTACAGATTGAATAAACAAGATACCAACCATGCCCATAATCTCATATTAAATGTAGTGTACTGAAATATTGTGAGAATACCAATCAAAGACGTTATATAAGAGCAAGCGAGTGCGGATGTTTTAAATGAATGAAAGTGTTTTATTTCATAGAGTAATCACTAGAAGCGAGTTAAGAGTATTAACGGTGGTAGTCTTCACCGATTACTTACTCAAACTTGAATATAAATATAAAGTACAGTAAGTACAGAAATACTGAATGAAATAGTGGTTCGAAGTTCACGTTAAATGGAAGCCCCGTCGTATTCGTCGAGGCCACTAGTGACAAAAGACGACCTTAATACAATTGCATGCAGGTGGCTTTGGGCTGCAAGAGATGTATTACAACCATGTAGGAGAAAATGTAGATTCCATGGATGAGCGATGAGCAACGGTCAGATGTATTCACAATAGCATTAAATAAATTAAATGATTATTTTAGTACTGAAGAAAGTAAAATATTTTAAAGGCATATTTTTAGGCAAATTCATTATCAAATTCAGAATGCAAGCTCAAAAATGTAACTTACCAAATATTGAAGAAAACGTAAATGACCAAATTGTCGAAAAATGTTTCTATATCGGAGATTCAGTTACTCTTGATGCCATTATATCAGAAGCAAATATTTTAAGAATCTGTGTATAGAGAAATGGAAGAATTTGCTCGAAACAAAGTTCAGGAGATAAATGGACTCAGTTTTAGTAAAAATTACTTGTCATATAAATGTCTGTTCCCGCTGGGAAAAAAGTCACAATAATCAAGATGTAGGCTGTCTAGCTAGAAAAGAGTTGATTGTAGAAAATGTGGAATGCATGGTCATTTTGTAAAACTTTGTCAAACAAGGTTTTCTAAAAGAAAACAATTTACTGACAACCAAACAATCCGAAAAATTGAAATATAATAAACTTCAAACAGAAGAAGAGAAACTGATTACGTATTTCACATGGACAATGACGACATAGTGAAATGTAAATTTAGGAGGTATCTCCGTAGACATACTGATTGATTCAGGTTGTACAAGCAATCTTATCGATGATAAAACTTGGAATTATCTTAAACAAAATAAGTTACGAGTATTTAATAGGGTGAAATAACTGGAAAATATATTTCTAGCTTACGCGAGTAATAAACCCTTGGATGTTATGGGATCTTTCAAAGCAGAGTATGAAATTAGCGGGGTACGAAAAAATGCTACATTTTATTTAATCAAAAATAGTTCAAAAAAGATAACAGCTATGGAAATGGGTGCTCTCAGACTAGGCTCTTGACAATAGTGTCAATCATTTCCCGAAATTCAAAGTTGTTATCATTGGTATCCCGATTAAAAGGGCCCATCTACATTGGATTCAGCAATGGTTCCAATCTTGAAGGAAAACGGTGATATTCGTATTTGTATAGACATGCGAATGATCAATTGGGGCATAGTACGAGAGAATCATCCACTTCCTACTATAGATATACTTCTGCCAAGACTCAAGATTGAACATCAAGAATGCTTTTCACCAACTCGAAATTTTAGAGAAGAGCCGATATATTACCACATTTATTACTAGTAAGGGACTATATCGCTACAAGCGTTCTGATGTTCGGTATATCTTGCTCCCCAGAGATGTTTCAGAAATCATTGGAGCGAATACTCATCTCTTGTGAACGAACTAAAAACTGCATAGAAGATATTTTCGTTAGTAATATAGGTAGGATAGTTCCAGCGCAAAATCCTATGTATTTTCTTATGGCGCTTCATTCTAGACCTTTTTGAACCTCAGGCCCACTTCACACGGAAGTGGTAAAGGTCAGCTCCTCGTCTGTGCCAGACGAGGAGCTGACCTTCTCCTGACCACCTTCACTTCTTCACTTTTACCGTCATACACTCGACCAATCAGAAGCTACCGCACATACAGCGGGAAATTCAAACCACTAATGTAACATAGGAAAATATACTTAGATTTGGGAAAGAATAAATATTTCATATAAAGATATGTATGTGTGTGTAAGAGCGAGAGACGCGTATGACGTAATCGAGGCAAAGAGAGATGGAGATGGTATCGAGGTTTTACGTTCCTGGCGCAAGCAGGTGTTGCCGGTTATAAAATAAATCGTCATTTATGGAGTAATGTAGTGTTGCCGGTTTTGAAATTAAGCGTGAACGACTAGATGAAAATTGGATGCGCGAAAGTGATATATTAATGATAATGAATCAGATTTAAGAGAAATATAACAACCCAATAGTTCAATCTGCGATTCCTCAATGTATACGGTGTGTCTCCAAGTACATTATTATAGAAAAAACATGGCGTCGAAGTGTACAGGATGCGTCAAAATATATCATTTGAGAAAAAACATCACAGTTCCACGAGGCTGTAAGTTCTCAACGTGCGATCCCTCAATGTGTACAAGTTATCTCTAAATACATCATTGAAAATAAACATGTGTACAAGGTGCGTCAAAATACATCATTCAAGAAAAAAACATGTTGGTTTAAAATATATCAATGTGTATACAGAGTGTTTGAAAATACATCATTTAAGAAAGAATCATGCCGGTTTAACAGAAGTCTAGCGTTCCAACATCTCGGACGGACACTACGTCTCGTATCTTCGTTAACCAAGTTAGCATCATCAGGAGGAGGTGGCACCAAAGTTGTCGAGGAGATATGCATTGTGCAGTTAATATTCGAAAATGGGAAAAGCGACCGTTTCACAAGAGTTTCAACCGTTTTGCGTACGTTTTGGACCGTTTCGCGTGCGTTTATTCGTTATCGTTTCATCGTTATTGTCGTAACCTTTTTTTGTGTTTCAATATGACAGTCATTTATCACTTAACGCCTTTTGCTAACCAAGTAAGCATCATCAGGAAATCACTAAAGTTCACGCTTTGTCATATGAAGGTTCGTTTTGCGAATTTTCAGACTCCTGAACGGAACCTTGTGGAACACTCAGCCTGAGAGTGGTGTCGGCCAGCCAATCGGAATGAAGAAATCAAATATCAGTAGAATGATTATGTTAAATGAAATTTAACTGGAGAATGTGGGTCGGATAATAATAACAATAATAGTGATAAAACGTTAAAACTATGTAAATGACGTAGTCAGCGTGAGAGGTGGTAAAAAATGTGTGATGATTTGTGAAAATGAATGTGTTATTAGAAAAAAATGGCGCAGCTGTCAGAATGACACTAAGTAGTATATTTACTAATAATGATCGGATCGTCACGTACAGCACGTCAAAGGAAAGGATAAGAAATGCAGAATTCATCGACGAGAGAATACAAAAATAGCGCAACATGTCAGAGAGGCACTAAGTCACAATTTCGTTCATGATAGTTGGATCTTAACATGCAGCACATCAAATGAAAGGGATACAGAGCGAATCCCTTTCATTTATAGGAGAGAGAACAAAATATATTATTCACGACGTACAAATAAGAAAAATATATTGAAAAAATAGAGAGAGGCGTAGAGCAGGATTTAAATTGTGAAGCTCATGAAGAAGCTACTACAAAGATAGTTTTTCACAATTGTCAATTGAATACCGATGATAACATAGTATTAAGATGTTCTAGTACAGAAATTTTAATGATTCCTTCACAATATAAAGCTAAAAGAACCAGTAATCTGAGTATCCCCACTTTGGTAATAAATCACAACTCGTATGATCGAATCGTAGCGGGTAGTTTTTAAATGCGCCATGATTTGCTGGATAATCGACAACGTTTTCATGTCTAAATTTTTTCGTGTAATTTACTGCTTTTGGCCGATGAGAGTGACAATGTTTCGCATGTGGAATCATAATAAAGAGAAGTTTTCCTAAGGCTAATATTACCACTTCGCCGGAAATATTCCAAGTTCTGATTTATTTCTAATTGTGTTCTTATTTCATCTGGTACACCAGAATTATTATTCAAAACTAAAATACTTTCAGTGGAAGTTGGCAACCTTGGGATTTTGTTTTTGTTTGAAGTCGGATTTCGATTAGTTAGTTTGAACATAAATCAAACATTGACTTATTTATCAAGTAATCCAGGCATCTAAACATCGTGGAAAGGTGCACCGGGATATTCATTTACATATTGGGAGAGCTTTATACAAAACTATCTTTGATTTTACTGCCCCTTCGCGTTGTAATCATTCAGACAAGTTCTCAACTTGGAAAGTTTCCAACTTTCATATTTCGCTTACAAAGTTATTAGTGACTTGATGGGAATCATGCTGTTTTATAAGGTCCAATGACTTCACTTAATGTATGAAGTGTTTAATCACGCATGATATGTACTATTTCTATCACAGAAGATTGTATTCAAACAGAAGGCATACCTTTCCTTCAAGCTCTTACTTGATTTGCTATGGTGTCTGTCTGTCTGCTGAAAGATTAGAAACTTGACTTTTTCGAACACTGTATTCATTTTTGAAGTTATCCAAGAAAATATTTTGTTGTTTTATTCTTTCAATCTACAAAATCATCTTATATAATTTTGAACTTCAAAAATGTGATCTCAGGAAAAGATCGTTGATTTATCGATGCTTAGTTCTGTTCATACAAGTGGTTTGTCAGTTTATTATAATTAGTGTTCCTATTTCATATGTGAGTGCCCAGACAAGAACATCATTATCTAAGCATTCACCACGTGAGGTTCACTTGGGAGATAAAATAATAGCCTTCCAACGACAGTCGAAAGAGCAGAATACTCTTTCCAGCTGTCAAATTTATAAGTTTTCATCGAAAATTTTCAGATTGCCAGCCAAATCAACTTTGTTCAGAATTATCCAGAATTGGAATGTATATAATGGCTTCAGCAACTATTTATTTTCCTTCCACCCTGGAAATGAAAGTGAAGATGCTTCCAGAAAAACCGACTATGTATTTAACGCATTCATGTGATGCCTGTAAATTCAAATATGTTTATCACGGAAGATGTGAATCATTGGATTTCATGAGGAATTTCGGCTTCTGCGCCCAAAGAAGCCATTGTATGGTGAAACACGTGTTTTGTTTTTGTAAAAGTGTTCAGTGAAAATCTCACAATGAAATATTTTTTGAATACGTTAATATCAAAATAAAAAATACCCCAAAAACATCGTAGACACCTTCAACATCAAAGTCACCATCAACACCAAAGACTATGCCCCAGATATATGATATTGACCTCCACATAAGAGATAGAAAATGCAAATTCACAATAAATATAGGGAAATCATTGAAGAGTTAAGGGATATAAAAGATCCAATAAAATCTTCTTTAAGCAATATTTCTTTCAATTTGAAGGATGTTGCAAACAAATTAAGAACTTTGAACATTTATTCGCCACAGGTAAGAACAAATGCAATGATTCAAATGAATGAATTTAACAAAAATATGAACTTCTAGGTAGACAGGTGCTTCTTGAAGAAAGTACCTCTCAAAAACTGGAATGGAACAGCAGCCTCCCATTTATGTGATACCAAATGAATGATTTTTTGGAGAATTAGTAATTCTGCATTATTTTGTGAAATATCCGAGATTGTTTTTATTTTACTGTTATAGAGAGCAATGTTTATTTTTAGTTTAGTTTGAATGTACCTTTTTTTTTTGGCGGGGGGAAAACCGCATGGCGCCAGGGCCTTGAGTCATGGATGTCTATCAGCCCTCGGCAGTGTCAGGCGCTACTCTGACTAAAAACCCCCCTGACTCCTCCTTGTACCCGGGACTGTCCATATGGATATTGCTTCGGGGACAAGTGGAAAGAAAAACACGAGAACAACGGTAAAAACATAGCTACTTTGTAAACTGGGACATCACAAGTTAAAATAAATAAATAACAACATTAAACGTAGCTACTTTTGTAAAGTGGGACATCACAAGTTAAGATAAATAAATATTAAACAACATTAAAATATCACAGTTTCGCTCGTTTACTATTGGGGTCTATTGGCCCTCTCAGCGGCTTGGTGTTGTAGCTCCTCTTCTGATTTATTCTTCATAACCTTCCTCAGGAAGTCTCTGATTTTTATGCTTTTCCTGCGATCCTCAGACATAATAATCACGAGGTTTTGAGGGCTCAGCCGCTGTTCAAGTCCCATCTCTAGTCTACTTCTGGGTTCGAGCCATCTCTCACACTCAAAGATGGTGTGTTCAGGGCTATCTGTCCTTCCGCAGTATATGCAGTTGTCATCCGTAGCTTTACCAATCCTTAAGGTGTACGTCCTGAAAGATCCGTGCCCGGTCAAAACCTGTGTCAAGTAGAAATCCGCCTCGTTGTGTCTCGATGTTATCCACATCCTCAGATCGGGAATAAGTCGTTTGGTCCATTGTGCCTTGCTGGTCATCTCTTGCCACCTGCTTTGCCAGGTAGCGACTGTGACTTCTCTCTCCCTTCTCTTATCATCGGCCGTTACGTTTCCTCTGTTATGTAGACGTGCCCTCTCCCGCGCGAGTAAATCAATTGGCGGTACTTTGGCCAGTACGCAGAGCGCCTCCGATGACACTGTCCTATAGGCACAGACAACCCTCAGTAGTGCTTTCCTTTGCTCGGACTGTAACATATTCCGGTATGTTGCCACATCGAGCACTCGTTCCCATATTGGAGCAGCATACAGGAGCACTGACTGGACGACACCGTATATAACACGCCTCTTCTCAGCGTTTGGGCCTCTTATGTTCGGGAGGACTTTCGCAAGAGCCTTAGTCTGTCTCTCAGATTTCTCTCTGGTTTTCCTTATGTGTTCATTGAAGATGAGTTTGTCGTCCAGCCAGACTCCAAGATACTTCACGAACTTCTTCGGGGTGATTTCTGCTCCAGCCATCTTTAGGACGATGCCGTCCCTCTTCCTGGGCCCTGTAGCTATCAATGCCTCCGTTTTCTCCGGAGCTACTTCCAATCCGCTCTCAACCATCCAGTTGTTAATCCGATTGAGGGCCTCGTTGGTTTTCTCGACGAGTCTCTCTTTTTTATCCGCTCTTACCACGAGGGCAAGATCATCCGCGTATGCGACCGTTGTGCACCCTCTAGGCAGTCTTATCCTCAACACCCCGTCGTATAAGACGTTCCACAGTGTCGGCCCCAAAACTGAGCCCTGCGGAACGCCTTGAGACATATCCTGGCAGTAGCCCCCGCATATCAGTTTGCGCTCTGAGAGGTACGCCTTGACCATTCCTAACATATACCCATCGACTCCTAATTCTAGTAGTCGTCTAATAATCTTCGGCCATTTCGCTGTATTGAAGGCGTTTTTAACATCCACAAACACAACTATACCCCATGTGGGACCCCTGCTCGAAACCTCGTTTATCACTTCTTCAATTGCGTGCACCGTTGACCTACCTGATCTGAAGCCAAACTGTCTGTCACAGATCCCATCTCTCTCTTCCAGCTGTTGCTCCAGTCTGGCCTTCAATAGGTGCTCGTAGAGCTTTCCTGGGGCATTGATAAGGCAGATAGGTCTCCTTTTCATTGCTTGTGCTTCGCCTTTGGGTATGAGAACCACCCTAGCTCTCTTCCATTCCTCTGGGAATACCCTCTCTGCCAAAAGGTTGTTCATGACCAACAGGATCCTCTCAGGAACGGTCTCGATAGCCAGTTTAAGGGCTTCTGTTGTGATTCCGTCAGGTCCTGGTGCTTTTCCTAACTTCATCTTATCCTTTGCCAGCTGAAGTTCCTCCAACGTGAACGGAGAAGTCTGGTTTTCCTCCAATACATGAGGTAGAATCATTTCTTGGAGTCCTGCATCAGGGAAAAGCTCCCTTATCTTCCTGGTTTTAGTCTCCTCGTCCATCTCGTAGGGCTCTCTGAGCTGTTTGATTTTGCCCATAACTATTTGGTATCCTTGGCCCCATGGGTCATCCTCCAACCCATCGCAAAGCTCCCTCCACTGCTCCCTCTGGGATCTCCTGATTTCGCCTCTCAGCGACTTCCTGGCCTCTTTGTATTCTGTTTCCGTAGCTGTTATTCGTTCTTCAACTCTTGCTATCCTGGCCCTTTGTATCATCCTCCTTAGCCTATTGCATTTGGACCGCGCTTCAGAGATAGCCTCGTTCCACCAAACCGGCTGTTTTCTCCTGACTTTCGGGAGTCTTCTAGTACACTGCTCCTGTGCTATCTTGATTGCCCTGCCGAGTTCGTGTGCATCTGTCATGGTAAGGAGCGATATTGTATCCCTGAACTCGTCTTTATTGATGACCCCCTGTTCTCTCCAAGGATGTATTCTCTTATTCACATTTGTCGTCACCTCGTAGAATATTAACCTATGGAGACTCATAGACTCCTGGGTGGAGACCTCCCAGTTAGTCACCTTTCTTGAGATATCCTGTGTCGCTAGGGTTACATCTATAAAGGAGGTTTGAGCTCCCCTCACGAAAGTCGGGATATTTCCTTCGTTACATACTGAGATGTTCAGCGCGTTAATCCATTCCACCAGGTACTCCCCTCTGGCGTCCGACATCGGCGAGGACCATAGGGCGGATTTCGCGTTGAAATCCCCGACTATCAGAGCCTCTTTGCCTTGATCCCTTACATGTTCCATAATGTTGTCGACCCTATTTCTAAATTCGTTCATCGGTATGTTAGGGGATATGTAGCAATTGTATATGCTCCAATCCTTGAGAACTATACATATAAAGTTTTGGCCGGTTTCGTGAGTGGTGACTCCACATCTCGGGTTTTCGCATAAGACAGCCGTTGTACCAGATTCGTCAAGAATCCACCTCGGGTTACCTGTTGTTAAGGCCATATTTGGCTCCTGGATGAGGGCAATGTCTATTTCTTTCTCCTGTATGATTTTCTTTAAGAGATTATGCGCGTTCCTACGTCTGTCCGCATTAAATTGTACTATCTTTAGTTTTGCAGTCATTTCAAACCCTAAATTATCTCTCCGCCATGATGACCCGCGTCATCTTCTCCAATATCCACTGTATTTCCAGCTACCTGTTCCTCCGCTCCCTCTTCGGTTCTTCCACTCTCCGGAACATCCATCTCCTCCTCCGCTCTGGGCTCAACGGCGACATCTTCCGGAAGTGCATTCAGTCTCCTACGTGGTCTATTGCTTTTATTGGCTCCTCTCACAGCCATTTTGAATTTTGGACACCTCATGCTTCCCGCCTTGTGTCCTCTCACTTCGCAGACCGGGCAGTACTCCTCTTTGTTGCAGTCTTGGGCCCTGTGTCCCTCCTCTCCACATTTGAAGCAATTGGCCGTTCTGTCGGGACCTGTACAGGTGTCCTTCTTGTGGTCAAGACTCCAACATCTCTGGCATCTGGCGACCGGAACTCTTTTTTCAATGCGGCACCTGACCATACCGATTCTCACCTCGTCCCTCTGGCGTAGGCTTTCTGCTAGGCTCTTTGGAACGGTGATCGTCACCGCTGCTGTGTCGTCTCTGAGCAACCTTATGCTGCTCATCCTACAGTCCTCGGTCCATTCCCCAGTCACCCTGGTGATGGCTTCCTTTACTGCAGCCTCCGTAATATCTCCCTCCATTCCCCTTATTTGGTATGTTTCCATCGCGTCTTTGCCCAACGTCCTTGTTCTTATTTGGCTTTCCCTCTCTATCGCCGTTTTGATTTCATTGAGAGCTTCGGGGTTCTTATCGATGGTGAGCAAGAGGGAGCCGTCTCTGGTCTTTCTGATGCCTCTTATGGCTTTCGCTGCCTCCTTGTCCCCAATGACTGTTTTGAGGGAGCCCAGAATATCCCTGTAGGTTTTTCCCTCTTCCCTCATTACGATGTCATAATTGTTCGATTGCGTGGTTCCGCTTGCTTTCCGTGAGGTTGTGTATATCACCACCCGTATCGAGGTTGCATGGAAGATGGTCTCGACCATCTTCCTCAGCAGTTCCGTAGGGGTCTTCTTGAGGTGGTGAATGCAAATCTTCTCACCCTCCTCCGCGTTGTTTTTGAGGTCTACAAGTTTCCTCCACAGGTCTGGTTTCGACCCGTCCAGTATGATCTTGACTATCTTCTTGCTGGTCATGATGCCCGTACCTTTGACCTTGGTTATTTGTTCGATCTGCTCCATCTCCCCTTTCAGCAGAGCGAGTTCAGGGAACTTTTCCTTAAACAACTTCTGTATACTCATAGTCATGTCCGGATCTTCTGGTTCAACCAAAACCACCTTTGTTATCCCGTCCTCGGTGGTTAGGGGGTTTCCGGTGATGACCTCCGTATTCGAATACACGGGTTCCTCCCAATTCCGCTTCTCTACTATCTCAAAGGCCTTGAGGTGTTCTGTTTGTTCCAGGTCCTCCGGTCTCGTAAGATCGGAGGCTGGACACGTGCAGATGCATTTGCACCCCCTTTGCCCTATATCAGCCTTCTGTTCCTCTATGTTCCTAGTTTCTGAGTCGCCTAGTTGCTTTCTCAGCTCTCTCACAGTTGCTTCCATTTCTTCCATTCTTCTCGCGGCTTCCGACGCTCTAGCCTCCGCCTCCCTTTTTTCTTTATACAACCTCTCTTGGCGTATGTTATATTCCCTTCTATTCCACAGCGAGGTATTTGCCTCCTTCAGACTGTCTTGGACGCGTGATAGGAATGTAGCTCTTCTCCTCAGAATCTCTGTTTCGCTGTTTATGCGCTTCGCAGCTTTCTTTATCTCTATTTTGGTATTCGTGTTGATTTTAACCAAGTCCATTAGTTGTGAGGACATCCCTATCATGGTGTCCACCACTTCCCTAAGCTTATCGAATTCTTGTTTATGTTCATCCACCTTCGTTTCCTTAGGTGTTTCTGGGGTTCCAACCTTCTTCCTCTTCCTTGAATTCTCGTCCTCTTGTATCGGATCGTCCTCCGTGACCGTGAGGTCATATATTGGGCTGAATTTAAGCTCCTCGTCCAAGAAGCCGTCTGGTGTTTCCACCATACGTCGAGGTGTACTGAACACCTCATCTCCGTCTTTCGAGTCCGTATCTTCTTTCTCCGACGTAGATGCGGATATCGAAGGAGACCTCTACAACCTATTCCTGGTCGCCCTCTCTAGGAGCTCCTTCTCGTACTCCTCTCTAAGCTTCTTCTCTTCTGCTGTTTCCTCATTCTTACTGTCTCTTAGTTTTGTATTTAGTTTTTCCATATTTCGTCCCACGAGTAGCTAGGGAAACTTCCGGTACACCCCTGCAGAGCCCCGCATCCGGGGTAAGGCTAAAATCCCCCCTGGGTCGCCATTTCCAGGGGGCATCGCTTGAGACACACTTAGTCACCCCTGTGCCATGCCCTTCGGCACGATGGTGCTACACCTTGGGATTGGGGGACGCGGTAATCTCCCACTCGCTCCACCCGCGTCGGTGGGCGAGCGAGAGGGAGACTGGTAGAAAAAGAGGACGCAGCCGCCTCCCCTGCGTCCTGTAAGAAGAAGATGAGTGACCCCTAGCCCTCGGTTGCCCTAATAGCGTCGGGGTCGGAAGCAAACAAGAGTTGACCAAGGGAGGTCGACAGGAAAGGGGAGAAGTTATCCTACCCAAGACAAGTTGAAGAAGGGTAGGACAGGCCAGAGAACTCCCAGGGTCCGCCATCCCTGCACACCAGGTGTGTGTCTCCAGGAGGTTTTTTTTTTATCGAGGATTCCCCCTCTAGATCCGTTGAGTTCTGTAAGAGACAGGTCCGCCAACGAGTAGGCACCCAACGATCTTGCCGATGGAGAGGCTAATGTATTCGCATCTCATCGGCCTGAGAAAGGCGAGGGTTACCCCTTGCCCCGATACAAGCACCTTTTTTTTTTTGAGCGGTGAGTGCATCCAAGTCTCTCGGACCCTCTTCAACTAAACCTGCTACATTATATATGGTGATAGGCCTACCAGGATGATTCACCATCCATTTATCACAAGCAGAGTTATAAAATTTCTTAAAAGGTCCAAAAACACTGACGTCCAAAGGCTGTATTTTATAGCTGCAATGGGGAGATAGCGTTAATATTAGAATGCCGTTTTCTTTGGCAAAATCAGGTGCCACATTGCTTAAGTGATTCTCATGATTATCTAGGAGAATAAGTTTGGGTTTCTCTTTAGTAGGTCTCTCATGTTCTGCAAAATGTTGTAAAAGTGGTAAAAACAACATCCTTGCAACACCTTTGCTTTCTGGAGGGGCACCATGTAGCATGTGTTCCTTGAAATGAACCCGTGGAAAAAATAGGAATGGAGGAACGAATTTTTCAGTAGCTCCAATAATACCCACCAGAGTAGATTTCCTCGCTCCGCTGAAGTTACTTGGCCGACATTCTTGTTACCCTTCTTGGTTAATATCTTTGGAGGTTTATGAACAGTAATAGCAGATGTCTCATCTAGCTCTCGCAAATTTTTAAAAAAATCTTCAATATTCGTTTTATTAAAACTAGTTGTCCTGCGCAAACT
>WOGN01001079.1:0-20575 GCA_015342105.1 Leptinotarsa texana | reverse complement strand
TTTTTTTTTAATAATTATTTTATAAATACAAGTATTCCACTTAAAAAACATACACTTATTTATTTGCATGCTATTTCCTGAGCTTTTCAAATAATTAAGTACAATGATTAAAAAAAAAAATTAATATTTTTTTGTCAGATTAGGCGAATCTCTCTAGATAATCGTCAGATTATGAGATAGCAGGTCTGAAACATAAATATGAACCATATATATCTTAATCTGAGGCGCTTGAGTATTTCAAAATGACGATTTTTTTTTGCACATTATAATAATGGCCGCGAGTTTACGTCAGATCGAAATCGTCAGATTATTGAACGAGAAAATTTGACGCGCTCGATAATTTTTTTTTTATTTTTAACCCTTACGTACAACCACCCACATCATGCAAACGATCAGATTAACATACCAACATTATTTAAAATACGTAGGACATTGATGGTATCAATATCTGACGCGCTCGAGTATGTCCATGCAACAGTTTTTTTACATATTTAATAATCCATATCTATATTTAATAATTCTTATCATCTAAGCTTTGCAACCTAAAAGGTCTCTATGACGCTCGAGTAAATCCCCATTTTGCATCGTGGGCTCCCCTGCTATCAACTAGAACTTAAGTATTATTCGAATGTCTATCACCTCACTAGATCGCTTCGCGTACCGCACTGTGATTTCCACTTGATTGTATTGATATGCTCCTGGCTAGCGTTTATATATCGTAATCGAATGCGGTAGAAAATTGGCCGGAATTTCATCGAAGTCGGTAGCATTATTCTCACTACATCTGGAGCGGCAGCGAAAATCGTACATTCGAGCGCTCTTAGCTACGTCACAAGTGGTTTATGAGGCGGCCAGTGGCGGCAGGCGTTATTTTCTTTGGGACATGATATACAACAAAAAGTAGCTATTATGAAATACTGAAAGCAGTCATTTGGTACATCGACTTGTCGAATTCTGAATATTATATTGTTCTCCTTATTCTGGAACCATTTCTCATGAAATGAAAAAAGTTCTACCGCTCTCGAGAATGACTAGGTATTTTTTTTAAACTTAATGGCCTTTTCACTTCCTCAAGTCATTCCCAAATCGACAGACTTTTGTAATGTTCACTTTACAGCATATAAATAACTTATATTCTAATCTTATGCGCCTGAGTATTTTTGTCCATCAATTTTTTTTACTATTATGATCGGCTGCTGTACATGCGTGATCCAATATGAAGGGCCGGTACTCAGTAGGGTGCAAGATTTGTCCCATATTTTAATTTGTCGCGCTAAGTAAATCTCCAAAGCCCCCTAGTGGGCTCCCTTACTATAAAGTGTGTGCTGTTTCTCATAATTCATAATACAAAACTGGAAACATTCTCGAGTTGGTTCTCATAACAGAGCGGATCATCGTCATTGCCTTCTTTACAATCAATCATGACCATCTTTCTCGATCTTCTTGCAACGCGCCTCCACAGCTTTGATAACTTTGGTAATTAGTTGAGAATGTTTTCCCTGAATGAAGACTTAATTTTGGAACAATTTATTTGGACTATCAGAAACGTTTCGAGACAAAAATGCATTTTTTTATAGAAAGATGCACAAGCACTGCAGGTACATAGTTCAGACGTTCGGAGAACACTGCTTGTGTAGGTTATATTAATTTCGAAAAACGGTGTCGTGAAGTTTATTTCACAAGAACGACGGTCTTCAAATAAAATAATTTTTGAAAATTTTAGTTCGAGATGTATCGACTTGAACAGGCGACGGGCAGCAGAAGTTTGCCGTGTACTTCTGACATATACTATTCTCGGTAAATTCGAGCGGACTGTTACTTCATGCGAAAGTATCGATACACTAGGGACAAATCTCCAACTTTCAACTATCCAGGTTGTTTGCTACATCTGTATTCAATCAGACGAAATGTTTCATTTTTGTATAAAACCTAGTAGCCTCAGGGTATGCTATATGTGAGCAATTTCTAAAGAAGATCTGATTGAGCTTTATAAAGCAATACAAGTTGTTGAAATGTGTACAACTTTCTAGTTCGAAATATTATTCCAACTTTCTGAGAAGCTGACTTTGCTATTGCAGTACAGTAATTATGTCATGACATATTGTGTCCAACTTGACACCCAACGAATTAACGTTGCAGCTAAAGGCATTGGGTGCATTGACATCATGATGTCCGTCTTTTATTATTAGAGAAAACTGATGGCTGACATTTCGTTGAAATCTGTCATCCAAGCTGAATTTTTTCCAGATTATTTGTAAGATATAAAGGCTGTTGCTGTTGCCGAAGATGAATATTTGCAGCAGATGTTCGGGCATCCAAAAAAAATATATTCGAAGAAAAGAGAATTGAAGCTTTCTATGTAATTTGTCACTTTTATTTGTAACTAACGTTACTGCAGTTTCGTCCTATAAGGACGTTACAAGGACATTATATATAACAAGTTTAATGTATAAGTTTACAAATAAAAGTGGTAAAAAACAAAAAGTTTAAATTCTCTTTTCTTCATTATGATTTCTTTCCACATAGTTAACGGCTACATCTATCAATTTATAGAAAATACTCGATTTTTGGTTTATTCTAACATATATTTGATATCAAAAACTACACCCCAACGATTTGATGATACATATAGAAAAATATTATGTAACTGCTACGCTTGCAAATAACACAGGTATATTATTTTTCTCATGTTTTCTCTTCATTCTTGATAATCTGAGATGATGGCGAATCGTCAAAAATAGAAATATTTTCCACTTTAAATGTCAGTCTTATTATTGACGTTAGCTTTGGGCGTGACATTACCAATGTCAGACAGACATTTCGAAAGTTTGACATCACTAACATCAATGCGTATTTTGTTGACATTTTGTTGAAATTGTTTCAAACTCATTTAATGTCTGACCGAAACTGGTTTTTACGACCGAAACTGAAAACGAATTTCGGCAACGGTTTTAGTTTCGGCCGAAACCGAAACTTCCTTACAAGGATTATGATTAGAGGGAAAAATAAAAAAAACGTTATAACAATCAGTCAGTCTTTGTTTTTTATTTTTATATGTCAACGTTATGTAGTCTTCGACATTTTACTCATTGATAATCAATATAACAAACCCTTATTTAAGAAAAAATATTAATTGCACCTTGAAAATACTTAAAATAGGACAGGTGTTTATTTGAGTAGGTGTAGATCCTTCTTTTGAACATTATTGATGGTTTTTCAAATATATTAAACATAAAATTATTTATTTAAGTTGTTACCTAATATCACAATAGGTACTTAATAATAATGTAATAAAGTAAATCACAAAGTAAGTCACGAGTCATATGATTAGGACTCGGTAAAATGTCTTCGTCGCTTGTATGAAATTCAACGCGCCGAACATGACCGATCACAGCACGGGAACTCCCGAATGCAGTTTCGGTCGTAGTTTCGGCAGGTTTGCCGCCGAACCGAAACTAAACCGAAACCTGTTTTTAGCCGAAACTCGACCGCAACCGAACTTTCGGTCGGACACTAAACTCATTTTACTACAACAAGGGAAATCGAACTCTTGTCTTTTGCTCTGAAGGCTTCACTCAGTAGTTCTAAAGTACATATTACTCGTACCATTTTTGCTTGTATTGGAAACATGTAGGCCGGCATCGATAAAATTGATTTTATTATAATTATGATTATATTTACGAAAAACAATTATTATATTAAGAAAGCCTTTTCAACAAAAAGGGGCTGGATCTCACCTTAAGTGCTAGAGCCGCCTCCTCGTGGGTGGCATTCCTAAGATTCACTCCATTTACGCTGATTATTTGATCACCTCTTCGAAGTTCGCCACACTGATCCGCAGGTCCTCCAGCCAAGATGAACGAAATGAAAATCCCTTCTCCATCTTCTCCTCCAACTATATTGAATCCCAATCCGGAGCCACCTTTGTGAAGTACGATAGAACGGACATCCCTGAAAAAAAGGAAATGATAAGTGTCGAGAATCGCATAAAGCTAAAAGTAGGTGACTTATATGGTTTATCAGCGATCAAAGTGTCAAAAATTCATCGTGACTCCGCAGGAATTCTCCTAGGAAAACTCTACCGGCGAAATCACTCTCGCTTTTTTTGTCATCATATTGTTTTGGTACCGAAGAAAATTGAAAATTCCTTTTTTGAATTCAAATTTCCAACATGAATTAAATTACTAGAAATAACTAGAAAATGGTAATAGCCAACTGGATGAATATTAATAGATTGATGGATGTAGTTGTTACTACCTACGTGGTAGGAAATCATCACGATAAATGAGAATTAAAACTTTCTATGTTAATTGTTTATTGTATTCGGTAAAAATGTCCTTGAAGGATGAAACTGCTGTAATGTTAGTCACAAATGAAAGTGGTATAAAAATATAGAGAGTTTTAATTCACATTTCTCAGGATGAACATTAGTAAATTGAAAACTTGAATATATTCAAAATAACCTAGAGAACTCTAAACAATGAATTACGAAAAACGTCAAAAACCTATGACAAGGCAAGATTGAATGATTAACACAATATACCTATAGTGACGGATACAGAGAGATTTCTAGAGGATTGACTGATTGAAAGTTTTTCTTACAAGTGAAACTTTATATCAATAAAATTACTGTTGTATGACATCTATTTCAATTCTATCACGAATATTGCACATACTGAATATATATTTGAAATCAGTTTATATCTGTGGAATAAAATGCTTATTGTCCGCAATTATATAAATATAAAGGATCAATCAAATTCAAAATAAAACAAGCAGCTGAAATCAGAAATGTCTCAGTGTTGACATAATGTGCCACTTGATTATAGAACACCCTTGTAAGAATATAACCCACATAAAATACTTTCATCATCAACTACGTTTATTCGAGGTCCAATTAGTCAATATCTTGTAAAATTATAACTTGGAATTACCAAAATTTCAATGAAAAAATGTTTTCAAGTTCTGAATTCCCCAACATCTCTAAAGAATGACATACTGACATTAGAAAAAACTACATCATTTAAAATGTTCTTTTGATAATACGAAACGTTTTCAATGAATTGCCAATATTTCTAAACCAAAAATTTGGCAATTCTCTCGTGCTATATAATGATATCAAAAGTAAACACCAAAGCTCACAACAATTGAAAGAATAGTCGTAAAATTTTCAACGTATATAAAATACACACAAAAAACGTTTTTTTTTATATTTCATGAAGTTATTCAATATTTTCAAACAGTTTGTTTGAGAGATCTGTTGACAGATCGATCTGATATTTGGTACACACATTTAGTTTTGATAAAACAATTTAATGGTTTCTGCATCATTGTAAATCCAAGGCGGCCGCAGCTACAAGATGTAGGTTTACAATTTTTTTCACAAGTACCTCAATATGTTCACATATATTCAGCGGGCATGCAATAAAACGAATAAATTAATCAAGATACACAATGAAAATGACCACAAAGTAAAAAAGATCTGAAAAATAAAAATAATAAAAAATTATAATAAGCAAAAAATATTAAAAAAAAATTGAAAAAGAGATTTCAAACCAAGTTATTTCAAGGCTATTCGATTGTAAATATCAACAATCGTCTTTGTATGACGATTTTTTGATTTTATCAACTTCATTAATTTATTTTTTAACTTTAATTTTTATTTTTTTTTTATTTTTCAGTTCATTTTTACTCTGTGGTCATTTTCATTTTGTATCTGGATTGTTCTCTTCGTTTTATTGTATTCATTCATTTTACGTTTTATTGTTTGATATAATTGATATTTTCTAATTTTATTTGTTCTTTCATAGATATCAAATCATAATAGAATCATATTAGACAATGGAAGTCCGAACTAATAAAATTCACCATGAAACATGGCCTACATTTAATTGATGAATTTATTTTTTGAAATCCCACTGACTTTTAGCCCTAAATATTCTACAGGATTTGTCGTACAAAAATTAAACAAATGCTGGATTGTGAAAGTGCGTCTACACTTTTGAAAATTTTTCTTAGAACATATTTTATCACCTGGAGATTGGAAAAACGTGTGTCGAGAAGGTTGTTGCGAGTTTGGTGTGTAGGAAAAGTATTATTGTTAGATTCATTTTACTCTTATGGAATTTAGCCTTTCAGATTTGAATGATCATGGTAAAACTCTGATCAACAAAAGTGAATTGATATTTTACTCACCTCTTACATTCTGAAAAAATATATAAATTGTAATGGAGAACTTTTTTCACACAAAAAAATCGCTATTTATCAGTAACTTGTCGTATTTAATAATTTTGCTTATCATAAAAAGAGCTAAGAAATCATACATATACGTTTAGGAGGCTAAAAACTGCCTCCGTCTTTCATGATTAAAAAAAAACTAATGAGCCTTGCAGTTTTAATTTATTTCGTTTCATTTCTGACCGTCCCCTACAAATGTCCAATTTGTTTTGACCCTTTTTCGGCGATGATTTTAAGAGGACCGGAAACAGTGCTGCATCCTGGAGCCGGCTCTTTCAAAGTCTCCACAAGTGGGTCTTTCAAAACATTTTGTCATTTAAGTTGTAACCTCAAAATACAGCTATTTCGCGTAAATATTATGACATCAATATTATCGTAAAATAATGCTAAATATATGCCTTACAATAAAACATATTAATTTTATCAACTCATACTGCACAAATAGAGTGAACAAAAAAAAAATTACTTTTTGGTCCTAAAATCTTTGATGTGGTCTACTGACGCCATTCGTTTTCGCAGAACTGTTAAATATTTGTGGATGACAGCTATTCAGTGTTGCCATGCAAACATCAAAATTAAATTTTGGTAAGATTTTGGTGAGTAGTAGAAAATCACATCGGCTCTTTCATATACACTCTCCCCTAGAGGGTATCTTATGAATGCATTTTTTTGTTCTGTGTTGTAAAATTTTGTATGTGTGAGTATAAATATATCACAGTGAATTAGTCGTTTTGTAAGAAGATCTGACACCATATGTATTTCAAGGATTATGTGTATAATTCCATAGCTTTTTATATAAAAAAATTACGTTAAATTACGTAAAAAATACGTTAATGGTTGATAGATATTTCTTCTTTGTGAGAACTACTTTGGATTTAAGTACTTAGTAACTTATCGGAGTGAATTATAAAGTTTGCCGTTTATACACTGCATACAGTTTTCCATTACATTTTTTGTATTTTTCAGATGATATAAACATAAAAGGTGAATAAAAAAAACTCTGAATACGCCACTGTATTCATAATAACTCATACAACACTTTTTCAGTTTCCGAAATATTCTGGAGCAGAAAAAGTATGATCACAATATGTCACAATGATACATTAAGGTTCCAACGGCAAAGGAAAACATGAAATACGATTTCAATGATCTACTGAAACGAAACCTACCGGAATTAAACTGTTGCAGCATTTATAAAACATCCAGGCGACGACATCAAAATACTCACGAAAAATATGCCATCCTTGCTAAATCCGTAACGCTAAAACAATGAAAACGACCCGAGAGTTTCGGCGCAAATTGCAAAAAACATCAGTCCCAAAAGGTGGCAGAAACAACACGCAGTACATATCTCACGAACAGGTAGGTCAATGTTGTGCAATAACTCAACCCTGACCTGCGCCAAATTGAGAGTGCAGGTGCAGCATCTCCCCATCTTTCTGATGGAACTGGGAAGGGAAATGTAAATAGGAGGATGTAGTTGAGCAGCGCGCGCCCTATTGCCCTTTACGTAGTTAATCAATATTAAATGAGTACTCCTGAAATAAACTTAATATCCTGAAATTTTGAATCCTAAGCAGTGGCGTCTCGAAAATTCGTGTTGTTTGAAATGCAAGAGGTTTTATTCATGAGTACCGCAATAAGAACTTCAATTTAAATCAATAGTTTTGTCATATTTTTTTAAATTGAAAGGGTATAATTTTGATTCTCTTGCATTGTTCCTAATATTCTACCAACAATGAATTGTTCAAGATCATTTTTTGCACTTTACGTTTTCACATTTTTGACCATCGCCAGAATTAGCTTTCGAAATACCCTGCTCTGGATAAATTCTATCGATTTTGTGAGCATTTCAAATTGTGCTGCTGAATGAATTCGGGCAAGTGTGATACATAAACCGAGTAACCAGTAAAGTCGGCAATATAATATGGGATTTTTTTCATTATATTAGCATTTTTTGAAATTTGACTTTGCTATCATTTGGTATCAAGTTGAAATATTTCAAAAAAATAGTAGTCAAGCCATTCGTTTCATCTGTCAAATATTTGAAGGGGCATATTTGAAGGCTGGCTGTGAATTTATCTCAAAGAACAATTAGTTCAGGCCAGTCTCATGTAGTACGTCGTAGTTGGTTTACAACAGATGACATGCACAGGTTTGAATTGTTTTTTTTTTATTCAAAACTTCTCTAAAGAAATAAACTTCAAATGTTCGGCTGAGGAGTCCGAAACCGGTCTGCAAGTGTTCCCGTTACAAAATTGAAGGTCGACTCTTTCAGTTGTATTGCCAATTGCATATGCAGGAAATTTTCTGTGAAGATTCCTGCACTGACGTCTGTCGGATATAAAACAACGCTATTCGTGGTATTAGCCAGTGGAGTAGTTGTTTTCTGATAGGCGTCAGTCCATTCATCCTACTGTGTAGGTATATCCGAGACTGACTTGAACATTTAAAGTTTATTTCTTTAGATTTGTTTACTGCCAGTCTTCAAGCATAGCCCACTGACTAATAATAATAATAAAATTTCCTTAAGAGTTCGAAGATTCTGGTTTTGACATTTCTAGATGTTCTTACAATATAAATTTTTGGGTACGAGCCACATGTTGGCTTGTAGACACCCGATTTGTTGTACTTGTATATTTTGGAATTGTTATTTTTTGTATGCCTACCCAAGGTATTATCAGTTTTGTATGCTATGTTGAAGTTCTGTTTAGTAGAAGTTTACTTTTATTTTCCGACGCTTTTTTATATGACTACCCAAGATATTATCAGTCTTAAATGCTACGTTAATGTTCTCTTTAGTTAGTAGTCTACTCATATTTTCCGATGCCTTTCCTCTTTATGGCAGTATTCTAAAAGTGTTAGTTTTATATTTGATGTGAGGATATACATGTTTAACAACATGTTTAAATATTTTTTTGTCGAGATTGAAGATGTTCATTCACACAAGAAATTCATTAGACAAATCCAATAGACTCATCATATCCAAACCGTCAAATAGTCCTATCACACAATTACAAGATTAACAGTTCAACGGTTGATAGGTCATTTCAACCGACACACGATCTAATTACTCAACAATAGATTCAAATATAACATAAATACAAATTATTCATCAAAAAACTTAGAAATTCTACACAGTAAAAAGTATTTCTTTCAAAGAAGATCATAGATTGCTTTGAAATTTTTATCTGTATTGGAGAAATTATTACTTCATGCTAACAGCGCCACGTTCCACAAGAGAAACGAAGAAATCAAATTTCTTTTTCTTTCAACGACATCATTCGTTTGATTATATTATTGCGAAGATGAACTATTTTGAATCAAGAAAATATAATATCATCTCAACATCTACCGCCTATAAGAGAAAAATAAACTGTTTCAAATGGAGAGCAATATCAAATTGATCTGAAAACATTGTTTATTTTAATTCAAAACTGTATCCCTTCGAATAACTCAATTCGTTTAAAACAAGAGTTTTGTGAATATTTATACAAAACTATATTAAAATCGACTGAACATAACAGGAATTTTGTATAGAATGAACATGAACAGGATTTGTTTTAAAGAAGTATTTTATTCATTTCAGTTTGAAAAAAACTGTTACGCGCCAGTATGATTTGGAAAGTGACGTAGGTGTGTTGTGATTTTAAGGAGGAAGTGTTTATGTGTCTCTAGGTAGTGCAATTCTTTTCCGATTATTTTGTATCTACCATAATGGAACAGATTTTACACGACTGGGGTGTTACACACTTGGAAGATATTTACATGGGTAAGTATTATAATTGAATAAAAGTAAGTACTGCGTTGTATACCTAGTACCGAAGAAAAAGTGGTAAACTTTGACTGCAACTCTTAATTTTGCCCTCATTTTGCGAAAATTATATTAATGCTCCACACATGCATTATTACATTTGCCGAGCTCTGCAAGTGTATATTAATTTGAACTGAAAAATCCACCACATCGATTCAAATTCGCCAGTCTCTTGTTTTGAACATATCTTCCATCTTTTTTTAAATAAGTGAATTTTATCTAAATGAAATTTGATTTTCTCTCAGACCGAATTCATTTTTTATTGAACGAGAGAGGTACTTATAGTTTCGACAATAAATTATAATACAAAAAATACCAAACTTGGCACCAGTAGGTATAAGAAGCACCTACATATGACAGGCACTTTTTGATTTCAACAAGTAAATGTTTGTTGAATTCCGAAATGTCTTTATTTTCTGTAAATACTTCAGAAAAGTTTTCATCCATTGGCAAAAAATCGAAATTTGAAATTATTTAATATATTTCCTTCAGGAATGCAAGAAATAGATAGCGATATTATCAAACTCACTAAAGAAGACATCAGAATTTCTAAAAACGTGAATGCAGTGAATGTTTTTATTCAAATAGCGAATCAAATACCTTAAAGTATGTTCGTATGATCATGAGTTAAATTTTTTAAATGAAACACTTTATGTATTGATCCTCTAATAATACTAACACAACACTTTGAATTCTTTTTGACGGTTCCAAAATGATTATTTTGAAAGGCATTTTTTTCTGGCAATCACGATAGTGATTTTTTAATGTCATTCACCAGAATGGCAACTAGTTTCAAAAACTTCATTTGTGTAAAATTACTGATAAATTAATTAATTTTCATGTCTGAGTTGTAATGTTTATAGGCTTTGATATTTTTTTTTGTTAATTTGCAATTTGTCAAGAATATGACACTTTTTTATGTATGTTTTCGGTTTGAATATTTATTTCTGTTATTTGTATAACTGGATGATCTCTCAATAGTGTGAGGATGGAATATGACTTTCAAGCAAAGATCAGCAAAGAAAATTTAGTTGTCGATTACGTTTTTTTATTCATCATACGCTTTTTCAGAATATTATTTTTGATTTGCAATTAATTCGAATAAACCAATCATAATTTATAATGTATTATTTGATTTCTTCCCTTACCACTTATAGCTGTTCATATTACAGATGAGATACTTTGGATGCATGTAAATAAAAACATCCATATGAAAGCGTTCGAATAAAAAATGCTTCTCTCCAAAGAAAACAATTCATTTCTCCTACGGAGATATTCAAATAGTGTTCCAAGTTAACATATCATTTTTTCAAAACCCAAAAAAGTTTTGCTTCGAGATTAATTTTGCTCACACTAAAGAATGCATACCTACTTCTCTTGAGCTGATGTGATGATTTCTACTGAAATGAATGCACAATATTGGTGAAATATTTCTTCAACTGAAATAAGCATTTATTCAGTCCATTAAGATTATTGAGTCAAATTCAATTTGAAAGAATATGTTTTACAGTTCATGAAAATATTTCTTCATGAATATAGGAGAGCAAGATTTCTTCAAATCGAGATAATGTTCTCCACTTCGAGATTTTTATTTTTACTGTGTACACTGTACACGCTGCCTTTTTTCTGCTCGTCCCATATTTGAACTTTTGCACTACACTGCTCGCGCTAATCACCTGTGTTTCAAGAATAAATAAATTAAAGATTCCACCCAGGAAAACTATCTCCCAAAACAAAATACTGTCCTTGATTGACCGTTAAGCGAACCCTTCAAACTCCCAAGTTTTTGAACCTCCTCAATTCACGCAGACTTACTTCCCGCATAATTTTCACACCACTCTAAGACCGCTGCCTCAGGCGAAGAGCTCCCAGAACTCTGTTTTTCCCTTCCAAGAAGCCAGGAAGTAATCACTGATTTATCGTCCCCCCGTTTCTCAAACCATTCTTCGTAATAGTCGCCCACGTGCAGCCCAGGACACAAAAAAACATATTTCGCTGAGTTGACAAAACTTTTGAAGCTGGAATATTGATATGCCCATATTTACATCTTGAGCTTTATGACAAATATATCTAACCGTGCATCATTTCAAACCACTCCGATGTATAGTGTTTATATAAACAATCAATATCCCTCGGCCACAATTTTTCATTATATAAGAGACAGATCCAGCGTTTGATGAAATCTGAATCCGAAATTAGGTTCCGAGGTTCCAGCCTCGAACAGAATACAACTTCCTTTCCTGTGAAAATGGTCATACTTTCCCCTCGTAGGCACACGAACTCCACCCTGGAGCCGCAACGATTTCATAAAGCACGATGAAGTCATAAACATGACACTTTTTCTGACGCCAGCGGGAAAAATTTTGAAAGGGTTTTGTATCCTAAACAAATACTGACTCGCAAACTACGGTCTTCTATATTCACGCAGCCAAGGCAGTTTTTATTGTTCAGTCGTATGGAAGTGAGAAATTATAGTTTCCAACAATGGTTTACAAATGTCAAATATGAATGAGTGAATGTGAATCTCGGCAGAGAATGTTTTTATATATCTGAGAATTCGGGAAAAATCCCAAGTTAAAAAATTTATAGAAATACAAGGTGAGTCAACAAGATTCCTTTGGTCCATTGCGGTCAGGGAAAACTATTTTTCGAATTGCTCATTTTTTTTCGCGGTTATATCGATAAATATTATCTTAAACAATTATTTTCTCGCATAGTACGTGATTCAGCTAAGCGTGACCAATCAGAGTTATAATTTTTCAAATGAAACACCCAGAATATGAATAAGTCATTGAATTCGATATTTTTCAGCTCTCTAAGGGATTTTTGTTTTTGAAATTCCATTGCTGTATTGCCATGTTATTCCAGAAAAACCAATTTTGCAGACAATATTTTTTATTCAACAACCCGTATGTCTACAGCAATTCAGTGGATTTTCTTTTAAATAGTCAGTCAACATCACTATGATAATTTCTACATTTTCTATCAGGGGTATATCATACAAAAAACAGATATTTCACAAACTATACACAGTTATATTTATTGTTGTAACCACAAAAAAAAATTTATTCACGTTCAATTACTCAAAATATTTTCAACATGAACAATAACGCCCAAACTTTTCATCGAATAGAAGAGTCCAAAAGATGTTAAAAATGGCGACCATTTTCTGTAACACATAATGTTCTTTTTTTTAAACGAATGCTCTACACGTTCCAGCTTATCCTTTGGGATTTCCCAGAAAACTCTAGTGATTATTCGTTTAATGTTTTCTATTAATGTCGGAGGAGTTTCGTAGACAATCAATTTGCTGGACCCCCATAAAAAATCCATTTTGATCAGGTGAGGTGATCTGGTTGGCCACGGCACATACCCACCCCTACCTATTGATTTATGATTGAAATTATCGTTGAGGTATTTCCGCACCTGAGTTTCAGAATGGCGTGACGCACCGTATTATTGTAGCCATATTCTAAGTCCTGTTCCATATTGAACTCCGTCCAATAAATTAGAGAATTTATGCCGAAATACGGACCAATAACTCTTTTTTCGAGAATTCCACACCATACATTCAGTGACCAACGCTTCTGATGGTTCAGATAAGGAACAAAATGGGGGTTTAACGTTGGATAATAATGCATGTTATGCTGATTCACAGTTCCATTTTTGTGAATAGTCGCTTCATCAGAGAATTACACGAAATCGAAAAAATCATTTTTCTGATTGATCTTCTCAAGTTTTCATCGACACATTTCTTTAAATATCTTCCTCTTAACTCTTGCATCAATTGCATTTGGTAAGGATGAAATGTTCCTACTCGTATTATTCGAGACACGCTGGTTTGAAAAATCATAATTTCCTGCTCAGGTACCACATGGGGATTTTCAACAAGGTGAAGAGCAATTTGAAATGCATCCTCTTCATTTGTTACAGGGCAGACATGTTCACGTTACCAGTTCTTTCAAATCTTGTTTCTAAAGCCTGAAATTTCCTTCCATCTGGTTGTCTTCTTTCGAGGATCTTCTCTTTGTAAATCTTCTACCCCAAAGCATAGACCATTTGCACCATATTTCCCAATACATAACTTATAATGAAAATGATTCAAAAATTTAATTGAACTGGCCGATACTTAATGAAAACCCATATTAAAAAACTAATCAATACAGTTTATTGTATGATTTTCACCATGAGTGAAAATCATTTATCAATTGTTTTTTGAAAATGATTCAATCTATACACGAGAGAAACTTCAACACATGGCGTTATTGACAAATTCGGAGATTTATTTCTCGATGTCAGTCTTGGATAACAGCGTTAAAAAAAAAAACAAAATAAATATTCCTTAGGTCTTTTACGCATTTTTTACCGTTGAAACTGCTGATAACTATCGCTATATAGTATGACAAATGCTAATGTACTAGCGATTACTTTGAATATTTGAAGAACAAATTTGAGTAAGTGAACGTAAGAAAATACTAACCACTTTTGTGGTTACAACAATTATTAAAACTTGGCATAATTCGTAAAATATCAATTTTTCGTATAGAATACTTGCGATGAAAAATGTAGTGGAATGTTGAAACATTTCACACAAATAAAAAAAACAGGGTTTTCCATTTGAAAAAGGTGAATTATGTCTGTTTGAAAAAGAATGAAACTTGACCTGTTTTACCGAGCACCCTATATATTGTTTTCGGAAGTTGATATTCCAAAAATTATTATAATGATGCTGACTAGCTATTCCTAACAAAATTCATTCAATATCTGTAGACATGCGGGTAAAAAATAAACGAAATCACATGCAAATGAGGTTTTTCTGAAATAACTTAGCAATGCCGCAATGAAAATTCCTTGGAAAGCTAAAAAATATGGAATCCAATGACGTATTTATATACCCCGTGTTTCATTTTGAAAAAATTAAACTTTGGTTGGCCACGCTCGGCTGAATCACCCAGAATGCGAGAAAATAAATTTCAAAAATGGTATGGTAAATACTATGATATGATTTCAAAAAAATTGAGCAGTTTGAAAAATTGTTTTCTCTAATAGCAATGGACCGAGGGAATCTTGTTGACTCACCCTGTTTGTATCTTATAGATTACTGAGTATTTTCGAAGAGTATAATAGCTTCTGCAATAAAATAAAAATCATGTGTGCATGTTATTGTTTTGGCTACTACAGCCAGTTACAAACCCCATTCAGAACATATTAGACATTTCCGCCGTAGGCACGTTCTTGGTGTTCGTGATGTAGAAACAACTCTACTTTCTTGTGTCTTTGACTATAACTATATATAGTAAATAGTGGATTTGGTGAATGAAAATCAAAATCAACAACATTTTTGGAATCATTCGTGAGAATGCTGAGAAGTCATGGATTTAACAATATTCCTATACATACTTGTGCTGGAACCGATTGGAACCTTCGGTGTAGAAATGAATATTACTGGAGTTTTATCCCAGTACTGAATCGTTATTTTTAACACCTCAACACGTGTTTCAATCACCAAGTGAATAAATTCTTGAAGATGATCACTTGGTGATTCAAACACGTGTCTATGTGTTGAAATAACAGTTTGGTGGTGGGATAAAACTCCAGTGAAATCAATTCCTATACATAATTGTCAATATCCTGTAACCTACACGCTTTCTGTTAAAAAAATTAAGTGAATTTTAATATTTCTAAGGAAATATAGATCGATGTATATTATCTTTCCTTCGAAATAAACCCCCTCGGATAAAATACACTCTTGCCAGCGGTTTTTTCAATAACAGAAGCAGTTCTGATATGCACTTTCTGATATGTCCTTCAGCTCTCTCAGCGATTCGGTTTTTCTCTCCTCAGTAGTCGCAAAATGCCGCCCTTTCATCGGTTTCTTCAATCTTGAGGATAAAAAAATTTTGCAGGGGGCCAAATCTGGTGGATATGGTGGCTGAAGCATGATGGTGCTTATCGTGATGCGAAGGTCATGAATTGTAGTTCTACAATACCGGACGTTTTCTTTGTATTGCTTTTCGCAAGCGGAACATCACTTTAATATAACACTCCTTATTGACCATAAGACAATGTGGAAATCTCCTCATGCACTACGTTACGGCAATCGAAGGAAACATTGAACAAAAATTTGATGAAGCATGGCGTGCTTTTCATGGGTCTTCGCTCTTCTGGGCTCCTCCATTGGGACTTTCAGACTTTAGTTTTGATATCATAACCAAATATCAGTCATGAACCTTTCAAATAAGTCTGGATCGCTGTTGACGTAATTCATTATTTCTTGAGCCATGCTCAAGTGATTTTTTTTCAATAAAAATTCAAAAAAAATTTGTAACGAAGTATGTTGCCACCCGCTTCATGCCCATAATTTCCAATAAAAATGCATGGCATGAGCCAACCGATACGTCGACATCCTCATCATCTCCTCTAATAGTGATTCGACGATTCTCCATAACAATTTTTTTCACTTTCTCAACATTTTCATCGGTTGTTGGTGTAATGGGGTGTCCAGGGCGAGCATCATCATTCACATCTCGGACTTCTGTAAAAATCTTCTACCACTTGTGAACATTTTTCTGCCTCGCAGAACACTTCTAACTTTCATCCCTCTCACCAACGGACCAAACTTGCTGAACAACTTGAACTATGAACAAATGTTCGAAACGTGTGGTTGTACCAACAAAAAAAAAATGATAATCGAATGTAAGTAGCCTTTGAAATTTGAATATCCACCTCACTCTTTGAACAGTCACGTACTTGAAAAAATCCACAAAGATCAAACTCATGATCGTTTCTGTTCGCATTCAATCAAATTCTCATACAATATTCACTTATCTGGAAACCTCACCGGCAAAACTCAACAATTCCAAAAATTCAAACGAAAAATCATCAATTCGCAAACAGAAACATGGATATGTTACTTAAAAATCATATACCCCAAAAGTGGATTCAGAGATACAGTCTTTTTGGGAAAAAAATTTGCTTCAATTCCTCAATGAATCATGAATCATTCCTCAGTACCTTCGAACCAAGCTCAATTTCTTCTCATAGTGGGTATCAAGGTATCAAGCAGATTTTCAGGGTTTTCACCATTGATCGGATCGATTGATTAGGAAGATTTATGTGTATATTTTCATAATATTTTGTGTGAATTGTTTGAATGACAATGTTCAATGATGAAAAATCGAAGCTGAATTGCTACCCGACGAGATCTTATCGATAACGCTATGTAATCTCTATGACATAAAACATAACACCTAACTACATATTTTTATAGGTCTATGAAGGAGTATGCAATTACATATGTCTATCTTCTAAGAAGAGTTCAATACATCCGTTTCAATGTTCGAAATATATTATAATACGATGATTTGGAAGCTATTTGAACGGAGGCCATAATACTTCCTTTGTTCGTTATTATTAGTTACTGACTGCGATATCTGATCTCGCTCAGAGTGTGTATGTGGCAGTTGGAATGAAAAGACAACGTTCAAATAATTTTGATAAATCGACGAATGTTGCATCATTTACCCTTTCCAAACGGATAGCCTCAGCCATACAATTTTTTTTCCAAAGGATCTATAACGTTCTTGAATATTCCACAACATTCGAGACTATTATGGAATGTTAGAGAATTTTCTCTCAAATGTTCTGAACTATTTTAAAAATGTCTAGAGACCAAGGTAGTTGAAAAAAACCGCGATTTTTTCCTTACGTGTTTCTCCACTATTGGACTGATCAATTGGTTTTCAGTGACATCTTAGCTTTGAATACCGTGGCGTTGTGTAATTGAGGTTTTTCAAATGAGTAGACACTTGCATTCATGAATTATTTTTATAACAAATAAAAATGATACTATATGATCATCTGCACTTTTTCCATCGCAATCGAGGTATTTTTTTCAGATGGAAATTGTTCAAAAATATAAGCGACAGTAAGGCACTCAAAGGAACAAATATAATACAGAGAATAACTCTCTTCACACTATTCAAGAGAACAGTAGTCTGAAGGATTTTCAGCTGAGACGATAGAAGAGACAATGAATTATTATTTTGACACTTCCGAAAAACAGGTGAAAGGCACTCTCCCTGAACATCTGCTCATTTACTTGGATATTGAAAAATTTTCTGATGAACCAATTTGGTGTGTATTTGAGTCCTTTTGAGCAGTGGACATGTCATATTTTGGAAAACATATTTCCTCATACTGCTAGAATTTGATGATGTCAAGTTTTTGTGACTATAAAAAAGAGTGATACATATTTCAATTCTGCAGCTGGTTCAGGATAGTTTTTACTTGTCCGAATATCCGCCTTTTCGTTGACAATCGCAAATCGTAGGTTTGTTTCATGTCGCTTAGTGTTGATGTTTTTTCGGAAATTTTGATTGTTTGCAATGTATTTTATTTTTTACAAATATGTATCTAATATGTCTGATGTTTATTGAAATATTGATATTATCAACACGAAAAAACTACTTTTTGAGCCCTGATGATAAAGAAAGAAAATAACCATTTTTTTAAACTGTTACTGTCACCCAATCAATATTTTTTCAGATAAATCATTGGATCACTAAACTAGTTAACTGTAAAAAAACATTGCATTTAGCATAATACGGCACATTTTCTCGTGAATAGTTGGTTGTCTGCCACCAGTTGTCATACATCTCATTTCCGTACTGAAAAACTACTTAGGAAAGATATTCTGAGTTTCATTCATGATGAATTACCCGAATTGAATGAATCATGGATTGGAGGCGAGTCTTAACAAATAACGAGAGAAATAATTCAACATGGCCATCTTACAGTTACAGCCCGCCTTTCATGGTCAAAATTATAGATCATACTTTCTCATATACTTGAAAAAAATTGTAGTGGATTTCTTGTGATTTTCAAGCTCTATATGTTCACTTCATTGTAACTCTTCACGAAAATTTTCGATAATTTCATAATTGAAAACATTACATGAATCATTTAGGCATCCATACCTCAAACCAATATTAATGAAAGACCATGCGGGACATGTATCGTATATGTTATCGCAATGGAGTTCAAATATTTTTGATTGTTTTGCAATTGTATACAAATTGTATACAATTGAAAATTGTATAGCAGTTTTACTGGCGCTCACAATAAACGTAATCGTTAGCAATTGTGAACTTCAAAGAGAAATAATACACTGAACTTCCACTTTGACACCCTCATATTTTGATAATATTTCCAATAGCAACTGACCAACGTACTACATTCAATGTACCATACTCTATCGAGAATCAAATATCAAAGAATGAATAATCATTCCTCTTTTTCTGTCGCTACCACTAATACCTTACATAACTCATGATTACTCAAACTATCGAAAGAAACAATAAGTCATCGAAATATCCCATCAAATTTCTATCCACAGCCATCATTTGTCTCCATTGTTACCGTCGACGATGATGCTAGTTCACACAATTTTGGTCGATTTCAAAAGAACCATATATCGTTATGCCATATGTCTATCTATAATGAATTTAGAGACTCCTACAAACAGAGCAAGTCACGGTAAATAATAAATTTGAAATATCACTTTCAAGTAACTATGATAGTTCTTGAGAGATTTAACTTTTTATATATAATATACGGATAAGTTGACTCGACCGCTGAATTTTTGAGATTCGGTAACTTCCAGATAATATTTGATTAACAAAACGGTTTAGAATTTCACGGCTGAGGTTTTCAGTGTCATTTCTTTTCGATTTGGAATTTCTTCCTGACATTTCGCTGGCGCGATTGGCTAGCTTCTTCAGAGGTTTAACCTTCATGTTTTGATGTTCGATGACTACCTTTTCGGCTTCGTAAAACGTATTTATGCCTTATCAGGTTGTATTTGTACCTGTATTTGTACCTGCATTTGTACCTGTAGTCGTTCCTGCACTTGAACTTGGAACGTCAACAATCTTGCTGCCTGTTGTCCTGTTCGTTATTTTCGAATTCCTGATTGGGGGCATCATTTGGTAAAGGTATATATCGGAACTACCAAACGATCAATGGGAACAAGACTGAAAGAGCATAAAAGGAACTGCAGACTAGGTCAAATGGATAAGTCAGCTTTGGCAGAACACGCACTTAGTGAAGGAGACCACAGAATTTTACTCGAAAACACAGAACTAATTGCCCCCAACCACGGATACTATAGCCGACTGGTACGGGAGGCAATAGAGATCCACAAACACACGGAGAATTTCAACCAAAAAGAAGAAGCGGTGCACCTCAATCAAATATGGAACCCCATTTCAAGGAATTCAAAAATAACGAATAGGACAACAGGCAGCAAGATTGTTAATGTTCCAGGTTTAAGTGTAGGTACGAGTACCGGTACAAATACAGGTACACATGCAACTGATTACTTGACAAGGCATAAATACGCTTTACGAAGCCTAAAAGTGTGTCATCGGACAGCAAGCCATGATGTTTAAACCTCTGAAGAAGCTAGCCACTCGCGCCAGCGAAACAAGATAAAATGAAGACGCAATTTAATTAACAAATACG